>VZQC01009476.1:0-77336 GCA_009823505.1 Rhizomys pruinosus | reverse complement strand
AAAAAAAAAAAAAAAAAACAGAAAGGGAACAAGTAAATGATCAAACACTACAGCTATAACCACTTGAGAGACAACAACTAATGAATCCCAAACCTAACATACAGGAAGAAATAACAAAAATCAGAGCAGAAATCAATGAAATAGAAACAAAGAAAACAATACTTAAAATCAATGAATCCAAAAGCTGGTTCTTTGAAAAAATAAACAAAATAGTCAGACCTCTCGCTCTAACCAAAAAAAAATATAGAGAGAGCAACTCCAAATCAATAGTATTCGTGAGGAAAGGGGAAACATCACAACAGACAAAGAAAAGATCCAGTCAATCATATGGGAATACTTCAAAAATCTATACTCCATTAAATTTGAAAAGCTAAGAGAAATGGATGAATATCTGAAATCCTGGGAACCAACAAAGCTCAACCAAGAAGAGACTGACAATTTAAACAGACCCATAATATTTGCGGAAATTGAAGATGCAATTAAAAACCTCCCAACTAAAAAAAAAAAACACCCTGATCCAGATGGTTTCATGGAAGAATTCTGTAAAATATTTAAAGAGATCCTACAACCATTGCTACTCAAACTGTTTAGAAGGACACAAACAGAGGGAATTCTCCCAAACTCCTTCTATGAAGCCAGCATCACTCTAATACCAAAACCAGGCAAAGATGCAAGCAAAAAAGAAAGCTATAGACCCATGTCACTAATGAACATAGATGCAAAAATTCTCAACAAAATACTTGCAAAACTCATACAGATCCACATTAAAAAGATCATCTATGATGATCAAGATGGATTCATACCAGAGATTCAGGGATGGTTCAACATACATAAATCAATAAATATCATAAAACAAATAAATGGACTGAAAGACAAAAACCACACAATCATCTCAATTGATGCAGAAAAAGCCTTTGACAAGATACAGCATCCCTTCATGTTTAAAGTCCTAGAGAGAATAGGACTGAAAGGAACATTCCTCAACATGATCAAAGCCATATATAGCAAACCCACTGCCAACATCATCCTAAATGGAGAAAAATTGGAACCATTTCTCTTAAAGGTGGGAACCTAGCAAGGCTGCCCCCTATCACCACTCCTCTTTAACATAGTGCTTGAAACACTAGCTAAGGCAACAAGACAAGAGGAGGAAATTAAAGGAGTACTAATCAGAAAAGAAGAAGCTAAGCTATCCCTTTTTGCAGATGATATGATACTTTACCTGAGGGATGCTAAAAACTCCACAAGAAAACTTCTAGAAATGATTAAGAGTTTTAGTAAAGTGTCAGGCTACAAAATTAACCTAGCAAAATCAGTAGCCTTTCTTTACACTGACAATAAACAAGTGGAGAATTAATATAAGAAGACCTTCCCACTCACAATAGCCTCAAAAATAATAAGATACCTGGGAACAAACCAAAGGTCTTTGGTATCTTTGGTTAGAAGACCTTTACAACAAAAATTTTAAACCCCTGAAGAAAGAGATCGAAAATTACATCAAAAGATGAAAAGACCTCCCATGCTCATGGATTGGAAAAATTAACATAGTAAAAACGTCCATTTTACCCAAATTGATATACAAATTCAACAAAATCCCAATCAAAATCCCTATGAATTTCTTCACAGACTTGGAAAAAATCTTTAAATTCATATGGAAAAACAAAAGACCCTGAATAGCTAAGGCAACCCTGAGTGAAAAATGCAATACAGGGGGGATTGCCCTACCAGACTTCAAACTATATTACAGGGCCATAGTCATAAAGACAGCCTGGTAGTGGCACAAAAACAGGCCTGGAACAAAATTGAAGATCCAATCTGGAGCTCATATGACTTCAGCCACCTCCTATTTGACAAAGGGGCAAAAAACCCTCAGTGGAAGAAGGATAGCATCTTGAGCAAATGGTGCTGGCAAAATTGGATCACTATTTGCAGAAGAACAAAATTAAACCCCTACCTCTCACCCTGTACAAAAATTAAATCCAAGTGGATCAGAGATCTCAATGTGAAGGTCAAAACCCTGATGTTGATAGAAGAAAAAGTTGGCAACAACCTACAAGACATAGGTGTAGAAAAAGACTTTCTAAATCAGACAACAACTGCACAGGAATTAAGGTCAATAATAGACAAATGGGACCTCATAAAACTCAAAAGCTTCTGTACAGCGAAAGAAACAATCAAGGACTTGAAGAGAAAATCACAGAGTGGGAGGAAATCTTTACCAGTGATACATCTGACAGAGCATTGACATCAAGAATATATAAACTACTCAAGAAACAAAGAAGTAAAAAGACAAATGACTTTCTCAAAAGATGGAGTAAAGAACTGAACAGAGACTTCACCAGTACGGAAGTAAAGATGGCTGAGAAACATCTTAAAAAGTGTTCAACATCATTGATAATTAAGGAATTGCAAATTAAAACCACTCTCAGATATCATCTCACTCCAATATGACTAGCTAAGATCAAGAAAACAAAAGACAACAGATGTTGGAGAGGTTGTGGGGAAAAGGGAACACTCATCTGCTGCTGGTGGGGATGCAAACTTGTACAACCACTATGGAAAGCAGCATGGAGAACCCTTAAAAGACTTGGAATGAGCCTACCACCTGACCCAGCCATACCACTCCTGGGTATATACCCAAAAGACTCATCCTATCACAAAGAGACATGCACACCCATGTTTATTGAAGCTCTCTTCACAATAGCAAAGAACTGGAACCCACCCAAATGCCCCTGAACAGACCAGTGGATGACAAAGATGTGGTACATCTACACAACGGAGTACTATTTAGCAGTAAAGAAAGATGGCATTATGAAATTTGCAGGTAAAATGGATGGAGCTTGAAGCCTTTACGCCGAGTGACATAACAAAGTCCCAGAAAGATAAACAGAGAATGGTTTCCCTCATTTGTGGATGCTAGTACCAAATCCCCCAAATGAAAGGCAAGCTGAATGACATTATTGGTATATTTTTGTCTATCTGAAGGCAACTATGTTGGTATAATGTGAATCTCTCAATGGGCTCTAGAATCCACCCACCAATTTTTCTCAAACTCTGTAATTACTGTATATGGGTGAAGACCATGTATCTGTATTTTAGAGTAATATAAAATTAATGGAGGAAAATGTGAATTCCTAAGCATAAAAAAAAGACTGATGCACAGTATCTCCAGGCTGTTGACGTGTAGCTGATATTGATGGAGGAGTCTTGCTTGTCTCAGGAAGACCAATATTTTTCTGTATTGCTTTAGTGGCCTTTGATAATGCTCTCTGGCATTTGAGAGGCCAGTTGTATGCAAGTAACATCTCATAACATTTTTTTTCTTGCTCACACCAGGTCTTCAACAACAGGGACATACTGCCTTTCTCCTTGCATATATCCCACTTATAGGCAAAAGGCCTTTGTAAGTTGGGGGGGGGGTTGAATCCCCTAGACAACATCTCCTAGACAGAATAATGCACTGCTGATGTCAGAGCTTTCCTGTAGTAATATATTTTGCTTAATTACACAGCTTATAAACACTTTACTATTGAATTTGGCTCTAAATAGAGAATTATCCTTTCACAGATATATATATATATATATAATATATATCTATCTATATATATATATCCCACATCTAATTAGCTATTAGCTCACTCCTTGGAAGAATAACTCCACAGTGGATGCCACAAGCTTTATGTCCTCTAGTGGTTCGGAGCTGTTATAAGCCACAATAAGAAACTTGTCACCCTTTATAGAGAAGCCACAGTTTGCGGATTAGCAGGCCATCCAAGCATCTGTGTCTATGCTCACAGCTAAGCTTGACATAATAATTAGTGACTGCTTAAATGCATGTACAATCCTCAATTGTGCTTTGTTAGATGACTAAAAAGGTATCACAGAGGAAAGCTGTCCACCAAGAAGGGAACAACTGACCGACTAGAGTCCCAAATGACAACTCCAAAGAAAGTAGCCTGTTTTCTTCTCACCCATTGTGCCCCTTTCCCAAAGCCCCAGGGAACAAATTGGGGAAGAGGAGGCATGGTAGAATGTAAGGGTGTGGAGAGATGGGGTGGGAATCATGAGACTACAGCAAAATAGACTGGACTCCTAATTGATCAACATGCCGCTGTGTGCATACAAACTTCTCCAAATGCTTCTCCAACTGGACAATGGAACCTTGGGTTGTTCAAAAATTTGGACATAGATACTTGCAAAATGCACCCAATTACCTAATTGTATGAATTGTATGGCAAACTGAGCAACATCAATATTATCTGAAAACAAACTGTGTTTTTATATTGTAGAATCCCTTTAACAAATAAACAAATATAATAAAAATAACAAAAAAACTAATAAAGAATAGATATACAATTGATCTTGGCAAAGGCAAGAAGCTCAGTACTCGAGCTACTATGTTTTTTTCTTTTATTATTTATTTATTTATTTTTTTTTATATTAATTTTATTTCTTTCTGTATGTGTATGAATGTATGTCTGCATGCAAGTTTGTGCACCCGTCGTTCGTTGCAACGCCGCGGAGTTCAGATGAGGGCATCGGATTCCCCTGGAACCGGAGTTCTCATGGAATTGGAGTTCAGACGGTTCTCTTGCGCCATGTGGTTGCTGGGGATCGGAACCCGGGTCTGGGGCTGGAGAGATGGTTTTAAGAGAACTGAATGCTCTTGCAGAGACATCGGTTCGGTTCCCAGAGCACCCACATGGCTGGCTAAAGAACATCTTTAGCTCCCGTTGCAGGGGAATCCATGCCCTATTCTGAACACCGCAGCATTGCACGACACAGGTGCACCTACCTACATGCAGGCAGTACACTCATACACATTAGAAGTAAAAAAAAAAAAGCTTTTAATTAGTAATATAAATTATATGCAATGAGTTTCATTATAACATTTCCATATATATATTTTATTGGTGTACTGTGTATTTCATTCATTAATTTCAGTCCAATTTAGACACATTGCCCCTCTCCCTGACCCATTCCCACTCCTGTGTATTATGCCTTCTTGTCATACATGTCTCTCCATCTTTTCAGTCTCCAAAGTTTTCCCTGCAGAGCTTCTTGTTTGCAGCAGAGTTTCAACTGTATCATTCATTATTTAAAAACCCAGTCCTTATGCTGTTGTTTTTCCCGCCCCTTTGTATTCCTCCAACAAATGCCTTATATAATCATCACACTATGCATTTAAATATGACCTCTGGGAATAAACTGGAATGTAATATTCAAAAAAACAAAAGACAGGTATAAATATACAGAACAGTTAATGTGCCAGACTGCATAGTCTGGGGGGGGTGGGGTGTGGGGTGAGGGGGGTGAGGGAGGAAAGCTGAATATGGCCTGAATTGAATTGAGAAATGATGTCCTGAAATACACGAAATATCAATAAAAAAATTCAAAAAAAAAAAAAAAAGACGCACCGAACTGCTGCTTGCGAAGACACCGGTTCGATCCCCGCACCCACATGGTGGCTGAGAAACTTTTTTAACTCCAGTTCCAGTGGGAATCCGAAGGCCCTCTTCTGACCGCTCACAACATTGCACAGCACGGTGTGCACAAACCTACATGGCAGACAGTACATTCATGCACATACAAATAAATAAATTAAAAAATAAAAATATAATGTAAAATATTTTTAATTTTTTTAATTTTAATTGGATTTTGTGCAGTTCATATTATTTTCCAATTTTCAGTCAGGACACTTCCTCCCTTCCCCTTCCCCCAACCCCCACCCATCCCAGATCATGCATTCTGCCAATAACTGTCCTGCATCTTTCTCTCAGATTTTTTCGATTTTTTTAACTATAAGTGATAAATCCATTTGTACAAGCATCCTTCGTGCAAAACCAATATGCAGGCTGTTGTGCCTAAACCCCCACAGCCCCACCATCCAGTGGGGGTGACGGGTTGTTTGTTCAATCAAGTTGATCAAATGAGTGTCCAGACTACATTGCTGTAGCTTCACCATTCACCCCAATCGCAGCCCTTACATTCTACCATGCCCCCTCTTCTGCAGATTGTTCCCTAGGCCTAGAAAAGGGCACAGGTGGAGATGAAAAGCAAAACAGTCCACTCTCTCATGGAGCTGTTGTCTTGGACTCTGGTCATTCTGGCGTTTCCTTTCATGGGCTGACAGTTTGTCCAGAATAACCTTTCAATCCTACTAATGAAGCACAAGCAAATTAGATATATAGGTATTTAAACACACTAATTAGTTTGTAGGTTACTTTGGCATAGACACATATGTTGGATGATATGTTAATCCATGAATTACATTTTTTCCCTGTTAAATATGACAGGGTCTTACTGTGGTCTAAACTCTCCTAACCTGTAGAGGATGTAAGTTATTGGCATCAGCCATGGGTATATCCTCCAAGGAGAGAGCCATAGCCAATTAGATTGTGGATATACAGCACATGGCTGCCTCTGCTGCACAGTATTTCCAGAGAGTGAGGTGTAGCTGGTGCTGTGCTGGTGGGTTTTCTTGACTCAAGGAGACCCGTATTTGCTTTAGTTGGTTTAGTGGCCTTTGGTATGACACTCTCTGGTGTTTCCAGAGGCCATCTGTACAATTGATGTGTGCAGTCTCAATATCATCCCTCCCATGTTAAGTCAGTCTTCGCGCAGCAGGGTCTTATTGCCTCTCCTCCTGCAGAAGCTATCCCAACTTTGAGCAAGGACCCTTTACCTTTTTGGGCCTTGATCCCCTGGCCAACATCCCCCTGGTACAACAATCCATTGCTGATGTCAGAGCTCCTGCATTAATATACTTTGCCTAAGTGCATAGCCAAGGACTTTAGTATATGCATTTGGTTCTGAATAGTGAATAATCCTTTCACAGTTCTTATGTCTATTAGTCAATTAAAGAAGGCATTTTTTTACCGGTTTTATAAGAGATTACCTCTATAATAGTTTTCTCCTAATTTACAGTTGGAGAACGACCTCATCATCGTATATTTCTCCTTGTTCTATGGGGGGAGGCAAGAAAGTCTCTCATATCAAAACCTTTGTGGCACCTAGAAGGTAAGTTTCATTAGGACTCATTATAAATAGTTGTTACATGTAGGATCCACAGAGGGGTTCGATGTTTATGGCAATCTGAGGCTTTTCTTCCTTTCAGTGTTCAGACGGGTCAACCTTTCAGTTGGCACTTTTTGGTACATCCTACTCAATGCAAAGCTGTATCTTTTCTTTCTCAGCCATTAAGTTGGTGACATTTTGCCCTGTTGGAACAAACAAATCTATTCCCGTAGTTAGTTTTAAGATTTGAATTACAAGGTTTTTGACGAAAAGGTTTCATGTCTTTCTGTATCCCCCCCCCTTTTTTTAACCCATGAGTCTCCAGATGACAGTTATATTATACATACCTATAGGGTAGAATCAAGGCACAGATTTCATCAAATTCACCCATGTTGTTTTGGGTGACTATATACTGTACTCTGATAAAAAATGGTAATGCATCTGAGTTAAATGGAGATATAATTTGCTGTTGTCCACATTTGTTTTACATAAAATCTGTAGAGCAATAACTTTGGGACTGGCACATACAAATGTTCTCTATAATAAAATATTTTTAAAAGAACACTTTGTTTCAGACTTATTTTGCGTAAACAGGAAAGCCTACTTCAATGCAAGATAAAAAGAATGTTTGGGGCCAAGGGAGGCTATCAGTTAGCTGGGTTGCAAGGCAATACTTTTTAAAATTTTTACCTGAAGAAATACTAGAAGTTTATTGATACTTTGGGAGTCATTTTATAATAACCTTGAGCATTGTTAATACCAGAGCAAGATCACCAGCCAAGTACACTGACCGTGGGTTCTTTTGAAAGTTTTCTAATTAAATCTGTTTTGTGCTAAAGTTTCAGCAGCATAGTTGGGATCTTTAGGGAACAGCAGTAATGAAAAGAACTACTATCAATTTCAAACCTCCACATTACATCCTGATAAACACCTTAATGTTACTCACAAGCTATTTCATAGATTCATCCCTTGATCCATTACCATTCCAGGAAGAAACATGAAATAAGTATGAAGCTTGAGAATTACTCCTAGGATGGTGCTCCTGTTAGGGAAGCTCAAATGGGAAAAGTCAAATTCAAGGTAGTTAGAATAGATTTGAGGGTAAAATTTAACATTTCGAAGGTATGTAAAGTCATTCATTTATAAATAATTGAACATCTCTTTTATGTACCATGGGCTTTAATTGAGTTATTTTATTTTTTAATTTAAATTCCTTTTTAATTTTTAAATTGTATATATTTATTTTTATTTTATGTGTATGAATATTTACTATGTGCACTACATGCATGCAGTGCCCAAGGGGGCCAGAAGTAGTTGTCAAATTCACCAGAACCAAAGGTTGTTAGCTATAATGTGGATGTTGAGAACTGAAGCCAAGTCCTCTGAAAGACCACCAAGTGCTCTTTTTAATCTCTCCAGCTCCTATTACTAAATTATTATCATAAAATAAGCATTAATTTTCAACCAAGATTATAGCATTTATCATAAAGACCAGCAGGAACCAGTCTCATAGAATGGTACTGGAACCAGCTGCCACTCAAAGATGCTTGGTTCTTTTATGGTGTGCATGGCAACTCACTCCAGAATCCTTTATCCTTGGGCTTCACTGGCCCTGGTGAATTCTTGATAATCTTATTATGTTCTCCTTATAACTATAGTACAAATGCGAAGAAATTAATTTCTATTTTAGTGTATTTTAGTAATTCATACAATGCATTTTATCACATTGACTCATGCATGATTCCCCACACTTACATCCTCCCAGATCCATTCCCCATTTCCCCAATCACTCCCAACTTTTCATCCTTTAAAAAATCCTGTAAGTCCAATTTGTGCAGAGCATGTACAGCTAGATATTGGACCTGTAGTAAATCATCAATCTACCATGAGCTACAGCCCATTAAAAAATTTCTGTCTCTTCATAACTCCCAAGCCATCAACTGCCAGCAGCTCCTCAGTTAGGAATGGGGCACATGACCCTATACATCCTCCATGACAGAATGTTGTCAGGCTTGATCTTGTACTAATGTTGTATGGATAACCACAGCTGCTTTGAATTCATGAGTATGGTGGTCCTGTCATGTCCAGTATATACTGTTTCACTCTGGTTCTTCCCAACCCCCAGCTCCTGGAATCTTTTTATCATACCTTCTTTCATGATGATCTCTTGGCCTTTGTGGAGATGATGTAGAATTCCCATTGTGTCTGAGTACTCAACTGACGGTTGTTACTCTGTGCTTTGATCAGTTATGAGTTTCCTCATTAACCACTGTCTATTGCTCAAAAGCCTATTTCAGAAAGAAACTTAGGTGAAGTCTGAGTGCTTTATTGATCTATGTGCACAGAGATATAAATTTAGCAGGAAATTTGCTATAATGTACATTTAGCAAAATAATAATAGTAGTTTCACCCCTGAATTCTGTGAGCTACCCAACAAAGATTTCTTGGCCAAATTTTCAGTACCAGTCAAGAGTTTCATTCTGTGGAGTTGGCATTAAATTCAATCAGAAATTGGTTGGTTACTGCCATAGCATTTGTTCTATTATTGCACTCAAGGGTATATCTTATTATATCAGTCGTTGTTGTAATTCACAGATGTTTGCTGACAGTTTTTCCCAGCATCCTACAGATCATCTTCCAGTACTATGAAAGGTAGGGTGCAGGGAGGAAGCTTCTTAGTTAAATACCAACTATATTTCTCCATGTCCCATGTGTGGTATTTTCTGCGCAAAGACTCACTGTCACATTATAGTGGGCAGTGACTGTGAATTTCTAATCTGCTATTTATAGCCATAATTTCTAAAGTATATTATAGGCTTATTTAATGTTTAAATAAATTTACTGGGTTTTGAGAAATCGTATAGAATTTTGGAAAGAGCAGGTGAGTAAAAAAGCAGGGAATCGAATCACCCAGAAAGCTGGGGACGATCAGACATGAAATCTTTTCCACCTATTGTGTCCTGCTAGGAGACTCAGATGCTTAAGGTTTGCATAAGAGGCCTCATGGCCACATGGCCTTCTCCTG
The DNA here is from genome assembly GCA_009823505.1 of Rhizomys pruinosus. Lineage (NCBI taxonomy): Eukaryota > Metazoa > Chordata > Mammalia > Rodentia > Spalacidae > Rhizomys > Rhizomys pruinosus. The sequence continues at coordinate 67,294 of VZQC01009476.1, read as the reverse complement.
CCCTTATGTAAAAAATACCTTTCAAAAAAATCAAAACATGTTTTGTGCCAATGAACATAATACAACCCATGGTTATTATCATTCATTACAGTTCTAGCATCCCTAAGGTCTACAGTGTAAGAAAGGCTAAAACTGCTCTGAGTGGATCAGCTAATAAGGAAGTTAAAAGCTATGTGCGTGTGTGTGTGTGTGTGTGTGTGTGTGTGTGTGTGTGTGTAATATATAAGTATAGAATATTATTTTCAGGAACATATAGGATTTAAAGCATAGAACCACAAAATTTGCAACTTGAAGGTAAGCATGTTAATACATGTATATAAGGCCAACACTCAGAGAGATGGCTCAATATGAGAATGGCCATATGTTCAAAGCCAGCAAGAGGTATACAGGAAGACTCTATTTTAATAAAACAAAGTATCCGCTTCTCCAACTTACTCATGTTCATGCAGGAGCCAACAGTTTTCTCTGCTTGGTGACTACAGGGAGTGATAGGGAGTGTAAACAACTGAAAATGCCACAACAAAGTTCAACCTGTTCTCTATCAGAAAGAAACATAATGTTGGTGACACAATTGTGTTCTTATTCTCAAGATAAATTGGACATTCAGTATTGTTGTCTTAGGAAAAGTGGGGAAGAGAATGCACTGCTTTTAAATTTAGAGAACTAGTAAAATTTAAAATATTTATCAGTCCAAAAACACAACTGTAAATGCAAGTAACTGTAGTTCCTTAATCTTCAATATTCGTTGTAGTTAAATAAATATTTTTTCAAACATCATTGCATTTTTGAAGAGATGGAAAATTATGGTAGAGAAAACATACTTGTTTCTCCAAGTAATCTGAATCTCATGGAAAATTACTGAAATTTGCAAAGAACCTGCAAGACGCTTTTTCTATATTTACTTGGTTACTCTGTATGAAAATATCCATTTTATTATAAATTAATGGCATTGAGAAATGCCGTGCTTATAAATACTTTAATTCTTCCTATATAGTTGATATATAGGAAGCTGCAGGCAGTAGTTGTGTTTGTAGCACAGCTACCCTGGGAATATCTTCCTAAATGAAAAGCAGGGTCTAGCCATGAACATCTGGTGATAGAAGTTACAAATCTGTGCCTCCATACCACCGGTGAACTGTTATGCCTTAGGCATCTGTTAGTGGGTTAAGACCCAGAGTCAGAAAAATAAAGCTGAATTATCTATCAGGAAAAGGAATCAAATTACAGCCTGTGCTTGGAAGAAGTGATCCGGGTTATTCGGTGAAACAGATGCAGTAAAATGAAGGTGAGATTAGAACATAGTAGCCTGTGCCTGGCTGCATAAGGCAGAGGAGACCCTACCGAGGTCAAAAGGAGAAGAAGGAGGAGCAGCATCAGGCTCAGACTCAGAGGCAGAAAGAATTTATAGGCAGATCATCAAAAGAGCGGACTATCTGGAAGGCCTAAAGTACCTGGCAAGGCGCAGTGGTGAAAGCTCCACCGAGTCTGGTTCACATTAAGGCGTGTGTTTCAGCTTGCACGTTTCCATCCATGGCCAGGCAGGATGATCTGCCTCTAGAATGGAGGTTACCACATGGCAATATTTTTATATTTTCTCTTGATACCAGGTTCTGAGAAACAGACAACACAGAAAAGAACTACAAATAGAAATCTAGTTCAGAGGCCAGGGACTGTTTTCTGTCTGTTTTCTCTTACTTTACATTTCACTTGATCATCAGTATATTTGATCCTCTAAGGACTTTTTAAAATGATTAAGTATCGCGTTGTGAGTTTTGATATTTAGAAAAGACAGTCAGAGTCCAGGTTGTTGAACAGTTTCATGTGTCTTGGATAGGAACCAATTGCATTTTTGTAAGAAAACCTTATTTGATGGGACAATCTGGTTAAAATCCTAACATATCATAGCAAATCAAGTTTTATCATTTTTTAAAGACATTTTATGAACATCTACTATGTGCCATGTACCTTTGTAACATTCTGAGCTGAGGAAGCTACAGATGGTTCCAGCCATCTCAGATTCAGGTTATTAGGAAAATCAGTCCTGAAGACAAATGAAGAATCACTATTTGTATAAAATATGGAAGAAGTGCCAAAGCTTTCCTGAGGAGCAAGCTGATTCTTACCTAACAGCTATGGAAAACTACACACCCCAAATTAAAAAAAAAAAAACAGTGCACAGAAAAGTATATCATAAATTTCTCTTTCTCCTTCCTGCCAATTAATTACACTTGCCTGTCATTGTTTGATATTAATGAAATATAGTGAAATTTTTTGCCTTAATTTTCTGGAAACTTTATTACAAATAATTATAAAAATTTAAATGGCATATATATATATATATATATATATATATTATATTGAAATATATCGATCCACTATCCTTGACGACAGGAATCTGCAATCCAGGAGGCTATGGGGCTATCTATAATCACCTAGAAGGAATCAGGAACAGAATGTACCAAGCTTCTCCCCCAGTTTCTGATTTTTCCTAACAATGTGGCAGCCAAATTTCCATACTCGCTCTGTGCAGATGCCACTCTGCCCAAATAGCCCTTTACATAACAATACTAGCTATATGGGATTGAACTTGCTCTACTGTTCCCTTAAATAGCCTCAATACTCTAAAATAAAACCTTATTCTGAGGTGCCGGGATTAGGATTTCAACATATGAATTTAGGAGAGATACATTTCTAGAATAATAATTGTCTAAATCTTGTTCATTTTGTAAATGTCTTGAGTTTCTTCCAAAGATTGGTTCCTCTGAATCTGAATTCAGATGAAAATATTAACAGATGTATGCAAAGCCAGATGTGTTTCTGTGAGCCAATGGCTTTTGGGCACTCCAGATACTGAAGAATCTAAGGCATATGGCAGTCTGAGCAAGTCATATAAGAGAAATATATGAATGTAAGATGTTCACAGATCAAGGTCAGAGGTGCTCGATTTCTGCCCCATACATTTACAAAGCACTTTTAGAATCTTTGGAAATGTTTGTATTTTTCACCCATACTAGAAATGTGGTCATTCTTCCATGGAATGTTGCCAAAGTGGGTCTGCAGTTTAAGGCGGGCAATCCTCTGAAAGACAGATTTTGGAGATCAGACATAAGAGCACCCACCTCCCCCAAGATTGTGAACTTGACTTATTGTCCTTCTGAAGGAAAGTTGGAGCCAAGGATTTAGCAACCCCTCCCAAGCCACCTCACCTAGGGGGAGGGCCTAAGAGCTCAGAAGCCCGAAGTGCTAGGCAGCACATCTCTCTCCCTAGGGCTACCTTGTGGGGAGGTCCCAGGGGCCTTGGCCTGGGGCGAACATAGTGAATGAGAGCGCCAAAACCCATGTAAGTAACCCCATCTCCCATTAAACTCGCTAGTCTCCTCTAAACTGTAATTTGGAGAGTCTCTTCTTTAGTTATTCTTCAGTACCATGGGAGTGGGATGTGGGGCTACACCCTGCAAACCTTTCTCCTGGGAAGGAAATTTTCTGCAACAGCAGTTAAACAAAACTGCTCAAAATTATTCAACCTGGAAAAAGCAGAATAAGTTGACTATTGCGGTTTGGTTTGTCCATTACAAGACATTATATTGAAGTGGTTGGAAAAGTCAGAGAGACACATTATTTATGTAAAAAAAGATAAAGTATGGTTACTACACTTAAGTGTTGGTAGATAACTACAAAGTGATTGACATATGTTAATAAGAAACCCATGTTTCAGTATGATTGATGTGTCATACTGAAATGTTGGACATAAGCTTTACATTATAGCAGAATCATACTATAGAAAGCACCAGGAAGGAGTGGAACTTGTGCCAGGCCTCTAGATGATTATAATGACAGGAATGACACATTGCCATATGCAGCATAACCATTAATAAAATTTGTACATTGTTAAGAGTGACGGAGTTGGTCATTCTGTTTGGCAAATAACTTGTTTTTATGAGGTTCTTAGAGAGGGATCAGTATAGCTTCTGCTATTGCTGACACATTGGTATGAGAGGAAAAATAATAAATTAGGAATTAGCAAAAACAACAAAATCAGTTGGGCACTTTAAGAGGCAATATTAGATCAAACAATCACTTTTCAATTAATCAAATCATCTTATCTAAAGACTATGAGTTTTAAAGTTGGAGAACTGAAGAGTTCAGTGGATCTGATGTCCAAGCAGGATCTGCATGGCCACCTTATTGGTGAAAAAGAAACAAGTTTAGATACCAAAAAAAAAAAAAAATACAAAAAAATCTAATCTAAGAAAGATATCAAGAATGAAATAAGCTAGGACTTTTTTTTTTTTTTTGGTCTTTTCGAGACAGGGTCTCCCTGTAACCCCAACTGTCCTGGGATTCACTCTGTAGACCTGGCCTGAACTCACAAGATCGCCTGCCTCTGCCTCCCATGTGCTAGGATTAAAGGTGTGTGCCACACACCCGCATTTTCTTTTTTTTTAGGACATTTCAAAAAGGGAAATGTAAGAAGTTAAAATCCATAGAAGTACAACACACACACACACACACACACACACACATATATATATATATATATATATATATATATATATATTCTTTGAAAACCTTATTCAAATGTGATTACTTAATTTCCTTCTTTTTTGTCAAACACAAGTTTAAATACATAAAATTCTGCAACATGGCTAATGGCTACCAAATTAATAATTTATTTACTATAAACATTTAAGGATGACTTAAGTGTGAAAAGAATTCCACTGTGATTAGATTGGTGAAGCCAGTGAAGAAGGTCGTGTATTCTACATCAGTACCAATGAAAGTAAGGTCACCCCCTAATAGCAGTTCTCCAGTTAGCACAAATATCTATCATTGATTGATGGTACTATGAAAGGACATAATTTCTTAAAATACAGATTTTTTTTCCAAATTGGTCTTCTAAATTCAACCAGAACTTTGAACTGCCAAAGTTGTAATCTAGCAAACCAAATTACTTCATGTCACCTGGGTTGGGAAAAGGCACAACAGAAAATCAAGCAACAGGACCTTCGTGTGGTGCCACAGGTGATGGTGTCTCCAAAACTGAACATTACCTTTCCCTTGTGATAATATGCTTTCTACCTAGGCAATTTATTCAGATGTGTGATTTAAAAATACACATTAGGGATCCTGCAATTGGTATGTTCTATTAATACCAGAAATAATGGTAGTACATTATTTAACTTTCTGTAATCAGAGGAGGAAAATCATAACGATCATACTTTGTTTTTTAGCCTGACAAAATAAATGCATTTAAAGTATTGGGTATGTTACTATTTATGAAAGGTAAGTTTAAAGTGCTTGCAATGCTGTTGTTTCAGTAGGCATTTGGGAAGACAAAGTAGCTCTTTCCATGATAAGATTTGGTTCCAGTAACAGTTTTCAGTAGCTATGACATAAGCTGAAAAGTGTTGAGATGATATGGGAATGGATCTAAGATAAATATGTGCTTGTCAGGCTCACCCACTCAGTGCAAGAGCAGTGCTCAGAGAATTATCTGGTCTCAGTTTTTGTTGCATAATACATTACTTTTGCTAGCTTTGATGGGCAAATATTTTGAAATGTTAGCCCCACAGTGATTGCACTAGGTCCTTAGCGAGCTTCATTGGGTTATGATTTTAGGACACTAAACATTTCCAGTGTTCTTTTTGTACTTCTGGGCATTTATCATACATGATTTTACTGACATACTTTTAATTAAGTTTATGATTAGATCACGGTGGCAAAAGAAGTTTGAACATTTTTTCCTGATAAAACGCTAAGAGTTTTTCAGATACCCATTGCACACCTCTTCCATTTCACTTCCGTTCTGAACAATGCTGTAAACTTACTAATTTTGAGTAAAGCCTGGCTCATCCTTTGGAATTTTTGCAGCAAATTGCTATTTTTGAGCTAATCATGCAATAACATGGTTTTCCAGAATTTCTTTTTTCACTAGTATTTGAGAAGTAGGTGAGATTTTAAAAAGTTGTTTTAACAATTTACTTTTGCAAACAAGCTATAAAGCTTATATTAAAAAAAAAAAAAGGCCAGCCTGGTCTACAGAGCGAGTTTGAGGACAGCTGGGGCTACAGGGAGACCCTGTCTCGAAAAGAAAAAAAAAAAAAAACTAGGTGATATGGCAGAGTGAAAGCCCAAGGCCACATGTCTTTGGCCAGCCCCACCATTCCTGAAAGTAACAAGTGTGTGCTCCATACTTTGGCAAGGCACTGTCTAGAAACTACTTTCATACAGTTAGTGACTGTTACTGGATTAGATTTTAAACTTTTTAAAGAATGAATTAGAAAATGCATGCGTTGTGTTTAAAAATACATTGCATTTACATTCTTGTCCCCTCCCTCAGAAGTTCACATTAGTTTTGCATGTGTATATAATTAATCCACAATAGTTTATAGAGGTGCACGTTCCTCTTTTTCTGGACTCAGTATAGCCTTGACCTTTGGAGTCTTGCTACCTTCAACTTATTCTTCACATTGACCCATGTTTTAGGCTGTAGATATCCCTAATGGTAGTTACTCATTATTTTAACATTCCAAAAGTTTAGTAATTTGGTGTTGTTCTGGTAATTCCCACGTTTTCTCCACTATCTTCCTTTAAGTGGCTGCAGTGCACTGTAGACTGTCTTCCTGCCCCCCCCCCAAATAATGTGGCTCCAGCTGTGCAGTGATTGCACAGGTTGAAATATTGTAGTGTGAGGTTGACTGAAACAGTACCTTAAACAGGAATGTGGTGTGTAATATTTTCTAATGAATTCCTTTGGTAAGCAAAAAAAAAAAAAAAAACCATAGAATTTCCTAAGAGCTTTAAGAGTACCCTGTTGTACTCCTGAAATCTGAGGAAAGTTAAATATGATGAAGCTGAAATGCTGGAGAATGGGAAAAATAAAGGGAACTGATGAAAGGGTGCAACACTGCTCTTTAGCGATAATGTTCTTTTTCTTTAAATCACGATAAACACAACACAAAATCCCTTTGAGATTAGCATATCAGGAATGTGAAACCCAGCAAAGACAATCACGATCTATGAGACTATGCCAGAAATAAAGCCAAATGTGGGACTGAATGGTGCTTTGTGCCTGGCCTTGTCTCTACACCCATAAAGAATTATCTACCCTGGAGTTACTTTGTACAGAGAAGGAAGGTGAAGAACTGTCAGAGAAATCAAAACAAAGACTTGATTGAAAAAATATGAGAAATTAAGTGCCCATAAATCACTAAGTTCAAATAGGCTTTGTCTAAAACTTCTGAAGGAGTTGGAGAACAATGTAGCTAAGCTACCACCAAAAATGTATCAACACCTTCCATCAAAGAGAGGGTGATGAATGCCCATCCATCCTTAAAATAATTCAATGTTACTTGTAAAGTTAGAATATGAAAAAATGGTCAGGTCTAGAATTATCCATGCCTTTTAAAAAAGAGTGTATTTTTCTTTTGCAGAAAATGCATACTTTCACACATATTTACTTGTTTCTGGAGCATATTTTTCCATATATAGGTTTTTCTTTTCTGTTTTGTTATGTTCTGTTTTATATCTGAATGTGAGTTCACTTTGTTACACTGCACAATGCTGAATAGTACTTACAAGACACACAACTGATGGGTTACCAAGGAGAAGATTGCAATCTGCTGAAAATAACTCATGGCAGCATTTATTGGTTGTCAACTTGGGCTGGTTGATAAGCAGTAATCATTGGTACCAATCATGGTAGGGCTTTGGATTCTGAGCCCCATGCTGAGACACTTACCATAAAACCTGCTTGGTAAATTTTATTCCCCCCAAACAAAGCATGTGTCTACATTGCCTGAGAATTTTTTTTTTTTTTTTACTTTCCAGGTGGATTTTTTGAAGTTAGGCCTTTTCTGTGCCTTCTGAATTACCATAAATTAACAAATGTCTGTGAGCTGGTCAGAGTTTTGGTAATGTTTTCCAGGCTGCTTCTGAGAACTTGGATAATAATTGTGCAGATGGCAACTGTGTTTAATTCCAAATAATGAGATGCTCGGCAGGCCTTCTCTCTTCTGGCATTGCCTGCGAGCCTTAACTTGACCTTTTCAAAGGAAGGAGTGTTCAGTTTGTATTGAAGCTCTTTAGATGACGACTTATTGAATTTTTCTTGGATAAGTGTCTGAAAAGTTTAACATGGCTGATGAATTTGTCTGTTTCATGAACATTTATTTCATGTTTTTTTTTTATTTTCAGCAAACTTCAAAATTATAACTATAGTTAAGGAGTAATTGATGTGAAATCTGATTGAGCCATGTATACAGACTTCAAATATATTTCTCAATGGATTTTCACACAGGGTTAAATATTTACAAGAAGTGAGAAAAGTCAAACCCCACTTCTCTATTTCCCCTTTCTTGGAATTGGTTTGTGTTTTCAAAAAGACCAGATTGCACTTTCTACAACTTAACTGATTGGAATTAACAATTATCTCAGGAAAATTATAGGTATTATATTTCCCTTTAACTGGGTCATATCTCTCCTTATAAATAATATATTAATATAGTATATATATATATATATATATCCATGAGGAGGAAAATTAAAATTTATAAGAACAAATCCCTAAGCAAGCAGAAAATTGGAATCTGTGGCATCTTCCTGTAATCATAATTATTGGAGAAGCCTGAGAAGAGGATCACAAGTTCAAGTCCTGTTTTGGCTATGGAGTAAGTTAAAGGAAAGCCATATCAATTTAGTGAGATCTTCTGAAAAAGTGAAAAGTCAAAGGAGGACTAGTAATCATTAGTCCTCTACTAGTGATAGAGCACTTCTCTCTCTAGTACACTTGACTTTTAGGGTTCAATGCCAAATACTGCAAAAAAAGAAAATGTAGGAGATGGCGAATGCACAAAATGCTTCAGTAGATAAACAGCACATTTGAGAACAGTACCTGCTCTCAATCAGTTTAGGTTCCACATGTATGGACTCATTCACCAGAAAAGGCACAGATAACAATGATGTATGCAATTTCAGTTATTCACAAGCCTATGAAAAGCCATGGCCCGTTTAAGAATCTTTATCTAATACATTAGGTAAAATTATACTGTCCGTTTTAAAATGAATCACTGACAGTGATATTGAGCTTAAACTGGATATATCCACTTAAACTGGATACCTACTTTTCTACCAAAACAAGTGACAACATTCTCATGAAGTATGAGCTTCAAGACATTACTATTGGATTGGTAATTATAGAACGAAATCAAATTTCTCTCCTATTAAATTTCTACAAGATGTAGTTTCTCAAATATTTGAGGAACAGTCTCTTCTTCAATAATCTAGAAATTATAATATTTTTGCTTTAAGGCCTAGTGTAGGTTGGGAATTATATGACTACCTATGTTTTTCAGGAAATAACCCTGCTTACTGCATGCTCACTATATCAGTTGAAAAACTATGTAAATGGCAGCAATATGAAATTGAGTATTTGGAAATATTAAAAAATCAACTTCTGAATTTATTTCATAATTTATATTATGACTATAATATTTGTCCATCTCCACTTTTAATTATTTTCTGAATATAGTAAAAATACTATAGCTAATATAATTCACTAATAATTCATCCTCAGATAGCTTACTTCTCAATTATATTGCCTTATATATGCTGAGTAAAAATACATAAACTGTGTCTTGGAAAATTAGAGTGAACTTATTAAAATGCAAGTTTGTTTTCATGATTTGTAAAAAAAAATATTTTTTGTTAATTTCTACCAAATTAGGGAGACAGAATATCTTGTACATTACTAGCCAAATCCATTACGTAAATGATCTGGTTCAATTCTTGACTTCCGTCTGTGATCCTCAGCCTTTTCCGCTTAAGCTGGAAATGGTAATAACAGTGCCTGAATCAAAGACTATAGCAAGACTAGAAGAGATGCACAAACCTGGCAGTGTTATGCTACCAAAGTGACCTGCAAATGCTATTATGCTTACTTATAATTTTATGACAACTTTTACTGAAAGTATTCAAAGGATATTATGTTTTACTTTTATTTACTTATTTATCGAATTTTTGTATATTTCATACAGAACATCTCAATCACTCTTAACCACCTTTACACCCCATTCCCATTGACACCCTCCCACAGACCCCCCCCATTGGAATTCAAATACTCTGACATTTGTGCCAAGGTCCATTGTGTCAAATTATCATCCTCAAATGTTCCTTGATACAAGTTCATCCACTGAGGTCTAGTCAGCCCATCCAGAGTCTCTAGCTTTAATAAGTTCAGCTCTTCCTTACCCAACATTAATAAGATGCCAATAGCTCTGCTAAAATTGGGTTCTGCTGCCCATTTATTATTTTATTATTTGCTTTATATGTATGAATGTATTACCTGCACACACGTGTGTGTGTGTGTGTGTGTGTGTGTGTGTGTGTGTGTGTGATGCAATGCCCAAATGGGTGTCAGATTCCCCTGGAAATCAAACCTGGGTCCTCTCCAAGAACAGCTGCTGCCTTTAACCGCTGAGCCATTTCTCCAGGCCCAATTTTGTTTGTTGATATAAAACTGTTTAACCTATTTTTTTTTGGTTCTGAGAGTTTAAAAAAAATCATTAATATACACATTTATCTCTCCTTTCTCTCTCTTCAGGGAAAAAATCAGGATAGCTAAACAGTGTGTTGCACAGGCTCAAAGTCCTGAGCTCCTTCTTTGTTTTGCTCTGTCACCTTCAGCTTCTGGTTGTGACTTCATTGTCCAAGAAGTTTCTCCAGACCCAGACAATGTATCCAGATACATTGTATCCAGTAACATCTAAAGAGGAAGGATGGAGAAAACATGTGCTCATCCTTGGAGGACCTTTCTTCTCTTTACGTGCTTTGCACAGGTTAAACTTAGCACAATCTTAGTTGCATGTCATCCCTGGTCTTTTGCCTCACTAAAGTATGAATTCCCCTACTAAGGAAAAAGAACATGTATATTCAGGGTTACTTAGCAAAAACTAATTAGACCAATTTTGTTTTACATTTATTTGTGTGTGTGTGTGTGTGTGTGTTACAGTCTTATAGCATGTGTGTGGATTTCAAAGGAAAACTATTGGGAGTTGGTTCTTTCCTTCCATTATATGGGTCCCAGGAATTGAACTCGCATTGCCAAGATTTGCAGCAAGTATGTTTACCCATGCCAGCTCAGTGGTCATGTATAGATAATTTTAATGACAGAAGTTTATATATATATATATATATATATATATAACATGTATAAAATAAAACATGGATACATCATAATTTAGTGATGTAGAAAAGAACAATCTTTACTCCACAGTTGTTCCCCTCTAACCACTCAGTATCTTTATAAGCTTTTATATCTCTCCCATTATTACCTTCATTTATTATTTTCATTTATTTTCAGGAAATTTTCCTTGAACTCTTCATTTATTTGGATACCTCTCCCCTGTAATTTAATATCTCTCAAATAATATTCTCATCACAACACTTATGACACTACAATCATTAATTACATGCCTGTAGCCTTTATTAGGCTATTCCTTAAGGACAAGCACATGTGGCATGTTTTTGTAACCTCAGACTCCAGCACATTCCTAAAACACAGTGCATTCAATCATCTGTTGTCGGGGAAAAAAATAGATGAATAGACTGCATGAGGTCATTTTCTGTTCAGTTGAATGTTGAGTACTTATGCAATTCTTTAATGTATGCAAATTAGAACTCAACATTTAGGTATGCCACATAAATTAAAACTGTCCAGATACATAACAAGTTTTTGAATAATTGTTCTAAACTCATGTAGGAATCAAAATGTATTGATTAAACAAACACATTTTTCACTCCTCCCCCATCAGAAATTGAGGATGAGAAACTTGAGCTATAATTTTTATTTAACTTCTATGAAGATTAATCCTTAAATTCTCTATCTGTGTTCTTGTAATTGTGAGATCAGCCTATTGGCCTCGTGGTGTTCAGATTTGTTCTTACTCCAGTCTGGATGGTTTACCCTAAACTCACTAGTGAAGGATGGAGACTAGCAATCCTCTAACCCAACTCAAAATAAAATGCTGCCCCAGACTGCCTTTCACACTGTAAGGCAGTTGAAAATTATCCATTTCCTCTTGTTTACTTATTGGTATTTGTGTAACAGTAAGAACACAAGCCCAGGGTCTGGAGAGATTGCTAATCAATTCTGAGTACTGGGTATTTATGTAAAGGATCTTTGTTCAGTTTTTAGCATCCACATAGTGGCTAACAATTATCAATTACTCTTGTTCCAGGGGATCACACTCATTCTTCTGGGTGCTCCAAACACTACATGTATGTGGTAGACTTACATGCATGCTGGCAAAACACACATACACATGAAAATAACTAAGTAAAATTTACTTATTATTTTATTTATTATTTTTATTTATGTATGATCATATTTCGTGCATGTATGTAAGTGCATCTGTGTTGTGCAATGCTTGTGGAGGTCAGAAAAAGGGCCTGGATTTCCCTGGAACTTGAGTTATGGATAGTTACTAACCTCAGTGCGGGTGCTGATTCATCTCTCCAGCATCATAAAAATAAGTTAAAAAGAACATAAACATGGAGATGGAGGAATAGCTCAAGAGTTCTCAGAAGTTTTGAAGGGATCTGGTTTTGTTTCCAGTATCCAAATGGTAGCTAACAACTTTATAATTCCTCTTCCAGGGAATCCAGTGCTCCCTTCTGGCCTCTGTAGTCTTTGCACACAAGGAGATCTCTTACAAGCATGCAGGAAAAATACTCATATACATAAAAAAATATTTTTTTAATTAAGACAAGCACAAGATTTACTCTCATTATGAAATTTAAACCATACTATACAATAGTAAGTACAGGCCTAATCACACACAAGATATCTAAAATGGATTTATCTTGCATCTCTGAAGCTTTAACCACACTGATTTGCAATTTCACATTTCAGTCTCCCTTCCAAGACTCAGGGTATCTTAATTCTACATTTCCATGGATGAATTTGAATATTTCACAGACTTCATAGAGCAGAACCATAGGACCTTGACTCACTGTGAGTGGCTTAGTTCACTTACAAAAAATATTTTCAATGGTTATTGATGTCTCTGAATATGGCAAAAGTTTCTTTTCTAGGGCTGAAAAGTATGTTGTTGCATGTACCAACTTTTCTTTATTCGTCTGTGAGTGAACATGTAGATTGTTTCCACATTCTGAATATAATGAATCATCTTGCATTGAACAGAGGGATGCATACTTATCTGTGGGAATTTAAATTTTTAAAGTTTGTCGGGGGGGTGGTTGAGAAAATAAAAGAAGGGACAGAAAGAGAAACAACACAGAGAGAGAAAGACAGAAAGAGACATAAAGAGAATGTGAAAGTGTGCATGTGTTACAGCTCTTTGTTGGGGCTCTAGGTGTCTGATACCACTGGGGCTAGAGCTAGTGGTGAACTGCCTGACGTGGGTGCTGGGAATTGAAGTCCAGTCCTCTCAACTACTGAGTCATCTCTTCCTCCATTCCTGGAATTTTGACTTTGATATCTTTTGGATAAATACTCAGAAGTGGGATCACTGAATCACATGCAAATTTCATTTTAAATATTTGAATAATCTACATATTTTCCATGATAGCTGTGTGGTTGTACATTCCTACCACTGTGATAGAGGCATTCTAGTGCTCTCAGGCTTTGCCAGCATCTGTTGCATTTTAAAAATTACTAATATTATTGTAAAAGTCATCCTCACATGTGTGGGTTGATAACTCACTGGGGTTTTGATTTGTTGTTCTTTGATCATTTGTGATGGTAAACAACTTTTTAAATGCCTGTCAAATATTTGCGTGATTTCATTTATTTATTCCATGAGATTTTTGCTGTTTAATTGGTTGTTTTTGTTTTTATTTTATCTTTTTTGTATACCCCTTGAGATATTTCTACCTATGAAATAGTATCTATCATTTTTTCCTTTCCAATTTGGATGCTTTTATTTCTTTTCTTTGTCTTAATTATTCTGTTGAGGACCTTCTGTGTTATATTAGATGTAGCAAATGTGGGCATCCATGTCTTGTTCTTGAAGTTATAAGTGTTTCAGTGTTTCATCTTTATGCCTGATAAGAGTTGTGGAATTTTTTGGGGGAGGGGCTTTTTGAGACGGGGTCTCCCTGTAGCTCCAGCTGTCCAGGAACTCACTCTGTAGACCAGGCTGACCTTGAACTCACAGAGATCCGCCTGCCTCTGTCTCCCAAGTGCTAGGATCAGAGGTGTGCCCTGCCATGCCTGGCTATGGAATTTTAATATATGATCTTTATTTTGTTGAAACAATCATTTTCAGTTCCTAGTTTATTGAGTTACTATAATAAAAATGGGCTTAATTATTTCATCTCATTTTGTACCTCTATTAAAGTGATCAAATGTTTTAACATCTTTGTTCTGTGAATACAACGTGCCACATTCATTGTTTTGCCATTTGGGGGCAGTCCAGCAGTATCACCCAATAGGGTCTTCCATTGTGACCTGATTTGCTTTGAATTCATGATGCAGGAGGCTGCATCAGGCTCTCCCCTCTTCCCTCTAGAATTTTGGGAATACAGAGAGGTGCCACCACCCCTGTCTTCACCAATTCATTTTCATTTCCTAAACTGCACTTACTTCTGAGGGATGAATGTTAGTTTATTGTGAATAATCCTTATAAAGAGTTGTTCAGTTTGGTAACACTTTTTTGAAGGTAGCAGGTAAAAATCACCTTATTAAAGCAGTCTGAATGTGTTCCTTACTCTTCATTTCTGTTGTAGTTTGAAAAATGTTGGCACTAATTCTTCATTAAATATTAGAATTCCTAAGTGAGGACATATGCTTCTAGACTTCTCTTTGTTGATAGATATTTACTAAACCCATGACATGAATGTTGTTTAATGTTTTTTATGGCAAAATTCTGGTTACCATTTGCTTAGTATACATATTTCCATATCATCACTTTGAATTTCTTTTCAACTATGTTGTTATAATATGAATCTCTCAATGGACTCTAGAATCTACCCATCAATTATTTTCAGACTCTGTAATTACTGAATATGGGTGGAGAGTATATATCTATATTTTAGAATAATATAAAATTAATGGAGGAAAAATGTGAATTCCTAAGCATAAAAAAAAAAAGGACTGAGAGAAAGATGCAGGTCAGTTATGGCAGAATGCATGATCTGGGGTGAGGTGGGGGGAAGGGAAAGGGGAATATGCCTGAACTGAATTGAAAAATGATGTCTCTGTCTCGAAAAGACCAAAAAAAAAAAAAAAATAAAGATTAATGATGTCTGAAATGCACAAAACATCAATAAAAATATTTTATTATTTTTATTTTATCTGTATGTGTGTATTGCCTCCATGTAAGTGCACCAGTGTTGTGCAATGCCCACAGAGGTCAAAAGAGAGCTTCAGATTCAACTGGAGCTACAGATGGTTGACAGCCACCATGCAGGTTCTAGGAGTCAAACTCAGGTCCTCTTCAAGAGCTTAACCACTGAGTAAACTCTCCAGCCCCTAAACTGAATGCCTTTAGACAATATAAAGCTAGATTTTTGTTTGTTTTCTTTGCTTTTTAGGCTATTCAGCAACTTAGAGAACAGATATGATTAAGGAGAGAAAAGAAAACAGAATTTTACTCAGAGACTCCACAAGTGAAGGAAAATATGTTATATGATGTTGGTGGAAATTTATCTATAATATGCAATGATTGTAAGTATGCATAAACTCTTATTCACATTTCCTAACTATATAAAAGTGAAGCTAAAGGAAGAAATAGATTGTAAATATAAGAATAGATTACTTTCATATCACTTTTATCATGTTGCCTTGTTTAATTTGTATTTCTGTTTCATAATATCCTTGGGTTTTATGTCTTTTATGATATTTATACTGTCTCTGAACTTTCTTCTCTGCTTCTCATTTTACTTCATCTTTTATATTTGGGTAATTGTAGATAGTTTTCTTCAGGTTGCCTGAGAATTTATTAAAAAAAATCCCATGGTTTGTCATGGTTTAAGTATGAAGTGTCTTCCAAAAGGTTTGTGTATAGAGAGTTTGGTCCCCAATCCATGGATCAAATCATTGGAAGGTAATTAGATTACAGAGGCCCTGAGCTAATCAATGTGTTAATCTGACAGATTCATAATTGTATTATTGGGAACTGAGGCCTCATTGTAAAAGGAGGTTATTTGAGATGTGTCCTTAAATGACATGGGTTCTCTTTAGCTATTTCTGCACCTTTCTGCTTTGTGGCTATAAGAGATGGCTAATTTGATCTGCCACATCCTCCTGCCATGATGTTTTCCCTGAGTAGCCAATCATGAACAGAAATGTCTAAACCTTCCTTACATTCCATCTCAGCTACTCATTAAATGAAGAAAAAATTAACATCCTGTTACAGCAGTCGGTTTAAGTTGCTAATAATTTAACTTCAAATGCACATATTTTTTGCCTTCCCCACTTTATTTTTTTCAGAATTGGAATTGTATATTCATTAATATAATTATTACTTATACTTATTTTAAAGCTGTTGTCTTTCAGCTTTGACATTAGAATGTGAAGTACTCTACCCTGCTGTATTCTTTACCTGAGCATTTGTTTACCATTCCTAATGTGTTATGCATTTTTGCAATCATGTTTATGATTTCACATCCTTTCAACTTGAAGAACCCTATTCAGCATTTCCCTGGCCCCCATAGGTTCATGACCTTATAAAATGCAAATTGCACTTAGTCCAACCTTAAAAGTCCCCATAGTCTTTTCCAATCTCAATTCTATTCAAAAGTCTACAGTCCAAAGTTTCTTTTGAGACTCAGGCTAATCGCTTAACTGTAAGCACCTGTAAAATCAAAAGACAAATTGCATACTCCCAACATACAGTGGAACCGAATACACATTCCCATTCCAAAAGGGAGGAATAGAGAGATAGTGAGGAAATACTGGACAAAAACAAGACCAAAAACCAGCAGGGCCAACACCAAGTCCAGTAACTCCATGTACGACTTCTGGGATTTTACTTCCAAAGCACTTAGATGGCTCAGCTCTTCCAGCTTTGGGTGCAACATACATCTCTTCCTTAGGCTGGTACCACTCCTTATATGAAGCTCTCTTTGGCAAATATCTCACAGCTCTGGCATCTTGAGTGTCTTTTGGGGGTCTCCGCTGCCAACCAAGCTTCACATTCGCAGCTTCATGCAATGGCCTATCAGGGCCTTCTTTATTGAGGAACACCCCTGCTGCACTGTGCCTGGCCTCTGATGCTCCCTGAAACCATGGAGGAAGAACTTATGACCCCTTCACTCTTGCATACTTCATGCCTCTAAAGCCAGCACCACATGAATGAAACTGCTGAGTTTGACTACAAGTTTGGGATGGACCCTGGAATATTTCAAACACATTTGCAACTTTTCTCTGCCCTGGACTTGTTGGACCAGAAAACTCTTTCAGTATTTTCCTTTCAAAAGTTGGAGGCTTAGCTGGGTGTGGTCTTACCCTGAAGGTACTATTTCTGTTGTTTACTTGAGGCCACTCCTTAATCACTTTAATCTCACTTTTTCCATTGTTTACTTGTAAATAGCTAGGTCTCTCCTTAATCACTTTAATCTCCTTATGAAAGGGAGCCTCTCTTTCCCATGCCTTGGCCCCAACTTTAATCTTCCTAGTGCACTTTTCAGATCCAAACTGTACATTCTGTGCTTCTTTCTACCCCATCTGCTCTTTTTCACTGTAGATTTGCACAATATTCACCATTAATAGCCATGTCACCATTTCTACATTAGGCTGTCTTGAAATAGCCTCCACCAAAGACACTAGTCCATTGCTTTTCAATTTAGCATGAGACAAGCATTTGAGCTGTGGGCATACTGTGGCCAGACTCTTTGCCAAAATATCCCAGTTGCTGCCTAAGTCTTTATTTTCCCCTGGAACTACATTTTTTTTTGCAGCAATGCTTTCTTCCAGGCTTCTACTAGAATGGCCTGTTAAGCTCTGCTTACAGTAGTCAACAGCTTTTCTAGCCCAAAGTTCCAAAATCTTCCACATTTCTCCAAACACCCACATGGTCAGGTTCTTCACAGCCAACAGCCCACTCTCTGGTACCAAATAACTGTATTAGTCACTTTTCTGTTGCTGTGATAAACCACCATGACCAAGGGAACTTATAAAAGGAAGAGTTTATTTGCCTTTACAATTGACAGTTCGAGGGAATCAGAGTCCATTGTGGTGGGAGGCATGGTGGCTGGGGCTGGAGCAGAAAGCTGAGGGTCACATCTCAAAATGAGCATAGGAAGTCAAGTGAGAGAGACTGGAGACTGCAAGGCTTATTGAACTCACTAAGCCTGCCCCCAGACTTACTTTCTCCAGCAAGGCCACACATTCTAAGACCTCCCAGAACAGTGCCACCAACTGGGGACAAAATTTCTGAATACATAAATCCTATGGGGGACATTCTCATTCAAGCTACCACAGTGACAAAATCTCTCAGCTTTTGTTTACATGAAAAAATCTTTCGTTTTCAATTTTGAAGGACAACTGTGATAAGGTATAGTATTCTTGATTGTCAGCTTTTGTCCCTCCAACCCTCCTTCCCTCTCTCTCTTCCTCCCTCATACATTCCCTCCCTCTGATCCCTCTCTCTCCCTTCCTTTCATCTTTTAAAACACTATATATTTCTGGCCAATTAAGAGAATTTTTATATAATCTTATACTTCCCTGGCTAAGTGAGTTTTGTATTTGTTAAAATTTGAATGGAACTGAAAGAGGCACACACCAAAAGCCTCAACTCCATGGAGCTGCTGATACTTCTCTAGGTGAAGAAGTATTCATACTTCTTCCATTTTTTTTACATCCAAGTTCAATCATTCTGGTATTGGACCTAGAAGAGTTTTTTTTCTTTTTTTGAAACAGAATACAATATGCTTTCTGTGTATGTTTGACTCCTTCAGAGGCATCACAAATAAATTCATACACAAGTAACATGCTCAAGCTTGATTTTATTGCATAATAAATGACAATTGATATTTTTAAAAAAGCATCTGGGTGTGGTAGCACACACCTTTAATCTTAGCACAGGTGGATCTTTGTGAGTTCAAGGCCAGTCTGGTCTATAGACTGAGTTCCAGGACAGCTGGGGCTACAAGGAGACCCTGTCTTGAAAAGACCAAAAGAAAATAAAAGCAGCCTGGGTGCAGAAAATCCATAACTTCTGTGAGGTCACATGTGGATTGAAGGAACAGCATGCCTTCAAAGCTGAAGAGATGGCTCCAGACCATGGGGCAGAATTATCCTCATAGCAGGTGACTCAGAGATCCTGTTTAGCCTTCCCATGTTGTCCTCCAAGTCTGGCTCATGGACTCACTATCTGAGAATGTGGAGGACCTATGCCTGGATATCAAGAAATATGAAATATCCCAAAGACAGTGGGATCTGTGAACTCCACATTGATAACCAAGCTGCTAAAATATTAACATAAAACAAATACTACTGAGCTCTGAAATTCTTAGAGTTCTGCTTTACTACTGATGCTAAAACTGCAGCTGCTTCTACACCCTATGTTCTCAGCAAGGAAAGTTGCTAGGCCCAAATGAGCTCCTCCAAAAGGAGTTCATTTTCTCCTGCAATGCTGCTCATTAGTTCTTTTTTCTTTCATACTTCATTTTCCTTCTTTGGTCTGGGATCTTTTCATTTTAATGTGTCTTGTATTCCTATTACTTAAAGTCCCTTGGTATTTCTGGACCAGGATGTTTATTCTCTTGAACAGATTTTGGACATTTTCAGCTACTATTACTTCAGATAAACTTTCTGGTCCCTTCTGTCTTCTCATTGACCTTCCATTGTATTCTTTTCTCTTGATGGAATTAATGCACTCCATAGTTTTCTTTATTTTCTTTTTATTTTTATGTATATGATTGTATTACCTGAGTATGTCATGCATCCCAGTGGTGTGTGCACTTCCCGAAGAGGTCAGAAGAAGGGTTCAGATCCCTTGAAACTGGAGTTAGAGCAGTTGTTATGGAGAATGTGGGTGCTAGGAATTGAACCTAGGTTCTCAGCAAAAGCACTCAATCCTTAACCACTGAGCCATCTTTCCAGCCCCTTCATAACTTTCTTCTTGGCGTTTTTCTCTATGTTAACTGGACAAGTTTTAATTTTTCTTTTTTAAATATTTTATTCACTAATTTTATTTTATGTGTCTGACTGTATTCCCTGATGTACACCCATGCCATGCAAAGATTGAGGAGGTCAAAACAGGCCATTGGATCACATGAAACTGGAATTATGGACAACTCTTAGCTGCTATGTGAGTACTGGGAATCAAAACTGGGTACTCTGAAAGAACAGCAAATGTCCTTAACTACTAAGCCATCACTCCAGCCCTAAATTTTTTTAGTGTTTTTTTTAATTAATTAATTTTTAAGGGATTCTACAATACAATGACACAGTTGTTTGCAGATAGCATTGACGTCACTCATTATGTCATACAATCAGGGAATTGGTGCATTTTGCAAGTATCTATGTCCAAATTTTGAACAACCCAAGGTTCCCATAGACCAGTTGGAGAAGCTTGTATGCACAGACATGTTGATCAATCAGGAGTCCAGACTATATTCCTGTAGTCTCATGATTCACCCCTATCTCTCCACAGCCCTTACAATCTACCATGCCTCCTCTTCTGCGATTTGTTCCCTGGGCTTTGGGAAAGGGGCACAAGTGGGTGAGAATAAAACAATCTAATTTCTTTGGAGTTGTCATTTTGGACTCTAGTCTGTTCAGGTTGTTTCCTTTCATGGATTGACAGCTTTCCCAGTGATACCCTTTTTAGTCATATTAACAAAGCACAAGCTATTGGATGTACAGGCACTTAAGTAGTACCATTTATTATTTCAAGCTAAGCTGTGAGCATAGACACAGATGCTTGGATGGCATGCTAATCCGCAAACTGTGGTTTCTCTATAAAGGGTGACAAGTTCTTACTGTGGCTCACAACATCGCCCAACCACCCGAGGACACAAGCTTGTGGCATCCGCTGTGAGTTATTCCTCCAAGAAGAGAGCTAATAGCCAAATATATTTGGGATATATATAGACACTTGGCTGCCACTGTTGCACAGTATCTCCAGGCTGTTGATGTGTATCCAGCCCTAATTTTAATTTTTTCAAGTTTACTGATTCTTCATTTTATTTGCTCTACTCTGTGGTTGGAATGTGTCTACTGAATTCTCATTTCAACTATTATTTATTTCCACAATCTCAATTTGGTTCTCTCTTAATTATCTATTAAACTTTCCTTGTGCTCAACATTTTTATGTACTTAGTTTTGAGTTTTATTTTGATTCATTTTATTTTATGGCTATTTCAAATTTTCTTTCAGATAATTTATGTATTTCAGTTATCTCTTTCTATTTGTGTATTTAGTAAGTTAGTATTTGAGATAGGGCCTCACGTAGCAAAGGCTGACTGCGAGCTTGCTGTGTAGGTGACATGAATCCCCTGATCCTCCTGCCTCCACTTATAGTCCAAGGAATGTACCCAGGTATTTTTTGGTTTCATGAAGTTGGTTTCTGCAGTTATATAGTGTATTGTGCTCCTTTGTTTGAATTATCTTTACATGTCACTTTATTTCCTAGACTTTTCATTGGTATCAACATATTAGAAGAAATATTTCCCAGTCTTCACAAAGAACTCTGTATAGGAAGAAACCTTCACAATCATCAGTCAGTAAAGCTGATTAGCTGTTATATTTTCAAACCTTTGCTAGACAAAGATCAAGGAAACTTAGGGTGCAGGGTCCTTTGTGCCCATTTCCTTCCCCAAAATGAAGCTGAAACCTAGATATTTTTCATATGAATGATTCTCCCCTAAGTGGAGGTGGGGATGTTTTTTGGACAACTACAGATTTACATGTTTAAATACTTTCCTTATTCTCAGTGGCTACCAAAATTGTAGAATATATTGGATCCTGTCAATATATAACAGGGAATAACAGGGAAGATCCAAGCAAGATCCTTTCACATCTGGAAAATAAGACACATTGTATGGGTGGCTGATGCCTCTGCTGAACAGGGAGAATCTGTGAGTTGTGGATTTTCAACCAATCCTTTGTAGAAAGTAATGATATGACCTGTTCTAGGTGTCTCAAAACAAATCACACCACCAAACTTGTTTCCTTCAGGACTCAGTGGTCCTGTCCATCTTCTTAGACAGGTGATGTGACACAAAACTTAGTCCTTCAGGCAACATATGCAATGATTAAAATATTGCATGGACAGTCAGCATTATATATTCCAAGGATAAACAAAAAAGTTTCCTGTCAATCATATGTTACTATCTCAGGGACAACGGCAGTGATGAAAACATGTACGACTTCTGATACATAAAAACATTTATTTTAGGTTTTTATTTTTTGACCCATCAATCTCAAAAAAGCAGTTGTATTACACATACCTATAGGCAGGAGTCCAGGTGTAAATTTTCATTAAATTTACCCAAGCTGTTTATCATTGACTGTATGTTGTTAATTTGGGAAGCAAGCTTTATTCCTTTAGTTAAATTATCCTACAAGTAAAAGAAAATGTTACAAGATAATAATGTACAACACAAAAATTATAGAGAACATTTGTATACATTAACTCCAAAGTTCTTGTTATACAAATTATAAGTAAAACAAATGTGGACAATTTATATTTCCAATTAGCTTAAATGTATTACCATTTTTATTAAAAACATTTTAACCAATGTTGTTTAATATAGACATTTTTACTTTTCCTAAGTCCTAAAATACCATATAATATGTAGACAAAGTTTGGGCAAATTTGGATGCTTGTTAAACTCACATCAATTAACTATACATTCATCTAATGTAGACCTGTGTCTCCCTCCCAACCCTCCCACCCCACCAGATTCACCTTTGCAGTCAGTTCTTTGATGCAGTCTTTTCTGTTGTTGGTATTGTTGTTCTTTCCAATATGCATCACTCCCCACAAGAAATATTTACAACTGGGTTATTGGTGCTAGCATCCACAGATGAGGGATACAATTCATCATTTATTTTTCTGGGACTGTATTACTTCACTTAACATAATATCTTCTAGTTCCATCCATTTACCTGCAAATTTCATGATGTCATCTTTCTTTACTGCTGCATAGAACTCCATTGTGTAGATGTACCACATTTTCTCTATCCACTCATCAGTTGAGAGACATTTCAGTTGGTTCCAGCTCTTTGCTATTGTGAAAAGAGCTGCAATAAACATGGCTGCGTATGTATCTATGTGGTAGGAAGAGTCTGGGATATATTACCAGAAGTGGTATGGCTGGGTCAGGTGGTAGGCTAATGTTTAATCTTTTAAGGGCTCTCCATACTGCTTTCCATAGTGGTTGTACAAGTTTGCATTCCCACCAGCAGTGGATGAGTGTTCCACTTTCTCCACACCCTCTCCAGCATTTAGTATCATTTGTTTTCTTGATCCTTACCAGCCTTATTAGGGTGAGATGGTATCTTAAAGTGTTTTTAATTTGCATTTCCTTAATTATTAGGGATGTTGAACACTTTTAAAGATGTTTCTCAGTCATCTCTATTTCCTCACTTGTGAAGTCTTTGCTCAGCTCTTTACTCCATTTTTGAGTGAGTCATTTGTTTTCTTCTTTGTTTTTTGAATAGAATATAAAAATAAAAACCTAAAAAATTGCAGATATAGTTATATATTAAACCTTTTGTCAAATTTTTCATTATAAATCTTAAAACTAACTATGGGAAAAGATTTGCATGCTCTCACAGGTCAAAACGTCACCAACTTAATGGCTGAGAAGGAAAAAGATACAGCTTTGCATTGTGCAGGATCTACCAAGAAACCAGCAGAAAAGTTGGCCTAGCTAAACATTAAAAGGAAGAAAAGTCTCAGACTGCTACAGGCATCAAACATCTCTGTGGATCCTATTTGTAACAACTGTTTATAATGTGTCCTAATGAACTTTACCTTCCAGGTGCTGCAAAGTTTTAATATGAGAGATTTTCTTACCTCCTTTACATAGAACAAAGGAAAACATGATGTTAACGAAGTCATTCCCTAACTGTAAATTAGACCTAACTGTTATAGAGGTAATCTCTTATAAAAGCAGCATAGCTGCTTTCTTTAATTGACTGATAGACATAGGAACTGTGAAAGGATAATTCTTTATTCAGAGGCAAATATAATACTAAAGTCTTTATAAGCTGGGTAATTGAGCAAAATATATTAATACAGGAGAGCTCTGATATCAGCAATACATTATTCTGCCAAGGAGATGTTGGCTAGGGGATCCAAGCTCCCCAAAAGGTAAAGGCTTTTTGCCTGCAAACTGGGATACCTGCAAGAAGAGAAGCGGTAAGGCCCTGCTGTTGAAGAGCTAGTGCAAGCATGGGAAAGATGTATTGAGACCACACTTGCAAGCGTACAGTTGGTCTCTGGAATGCCAGAAAGTGTTACCAAAGGCCACTAAATCGATAAAGCAAATATTGGTCTTCTTGAGTCAAGCAAGACTCCTCTGTCAGCATCAGCTATACCTCACCTGCCTAGAAATACTGTGCAGCAGTGGCACCCATATGTCTGTATATCCCAAATCGAATTGGCTATCAGGTTTCTCCTTGGAGGAATAATTCATGGTTGATGCCACAAGCCTACGTCTTCTAGTGGCTAGGAGATGTTATAAGCCACAGTAAGACCTTGTCATCTTTTACAGAAAAGCTATAGTTCTGCTTTGGAATTGAATACCATCCAAACATCTGTGTTCTATACCTGACATAATAATTAGTAAGGTAACCTGACGTAATAATTAGTACTGTTTAAATGATTGTATATCTAATTGCTTGTGCTTCATCAGTAGGAGTAAAAGGTTATTCCTGGATAATCTGCCAATCTATGAAAGGAAACAGCCTGAACTGATCAGAGTCCAAAACGAGATCTCCAGAGAAAGTACACTGTTTGGCTTCTTGACCACTTGTGTCCCTTTTCTAAAGCCTAGGGAACAATCTGCAGAAGAGGAGATGTGGTAGAATGTAAGGGCTGTGATTGGGGTGAATTATGAAACTACAGAAATATAGACTGGACTCTTATTTCATCAACATGATTGTACATACAAGCCCCTCCAGCTGGACAATGGGGGCCTTGGGCTGTATAAGTTTGGGCATAGCTGCTTGCAAATTGGTTTACGTGAAGGATGCTTATATTCATTACTTGTTATTACTAAAAAATATCAAATAAAAAAATCTCATTGCTAAAAAAAAACATTTATATGTGACCAGAGTTTACAAATCAGCTACACTTACCAAAGTGTGACTGGACAGAGGGGGTTGATTTTTTTAGTATCAGGAAAACTAAATACACAGTATGGTCTGTAAATATTCATGTAGCTCATACTCCTTATTTGTCCATATATCCTTTTTGTTCACTTGATTGGGGGTTTTTAGCTACATTTGTTCCTGAGACCTGCTCTGAACTCCCCTTAGTTACCCACTACTTGTACTCACTGTAGTTATGACAAGTTGTACTTATGACAAGTACACACTCTCAAGGGAGAACAGTAGAAAATAGCCAGAGGAATCACTGTGCCAATCTATTTTTGAGGTAGACTTTAAAGCTATTATTAAAATCTCTAGAACTTTTCCAGTCCAAGTAATTGATAAGATTGACTCATGGGAGGAAGCAACAACATGCCCTCTGCTTTCTAAGAAAGCCTCTGCAAGATAATAATTTTATAAAGTTTGATTTCTTGCTTCCTGGTTTAGATATTGATTACTGACCTTCTGGGAAGTTCAAGGTGTTATATCTCCTGTGGCTAGAAATATGACTCCGGTTCCACTCCTCTGGTCAATAGAACACTGCAGTTGCTATTCTTGGTTTTATTAGCTTTTGTTTATGGGAACTAATTCAGCCCCATTTCTTCCAAGCCTTATAATATCTGACTAGATACAAAACAGCATTACTAATCTTTTCCTTTAATATTCACTTTGTAGTCTTCCCTGTGAATAACCTCATTTAATTATGCCTTTTTGTTCTGAGCCTGAGGCTTTAATACCTGTGTCTACTCTCCAGCCCACATTTAATCTTTCTAGTCCCCTCCCTTAGATCTCATGCAATTGTTTTTTGGTGTTTGTTGTTTACACATTTTGTGAGATAACCCAGACCCCCTTCAAATATGCAATCCTTATGCCTCAGCCTCCTACACTGGGTAGGTTTAGAAGCATGTGTGAGACCCAATCTCTGGATGCCAATACCTGTTTGCACTAAGCTCATATTTCTCATCTGAACTACTGAAAAAAAAATCACTGAACTCCCAAGCCTGTGATTCCCATGACTGCTCAGTTCACAACTTTCTTCATGCTCTTTGAGATTTTCCTTCCTCTCAACTCCATGAATCCTTTGTAACTTGTAGTCTATACTACTCACAATTTCAAATCCTTAGAAAAGTTTAGCCATAGATGTCAAATGTAACTGAAAGAGGCACTTAGAAGCTGCTTTTAAATAAAAATTATTAACTCTTGGAGCTAGGAATATGGCTCAGTAGTGAAGAATACTTAGTGAGGTTCATTTCCCAGCACGTATGTCAGACAGCTCCCAAGTACCTGTAACTCCAGTTACAGAAGATATAATGGAGATGGGCATGGTGACACATGCCTTTGATCCTAGCACTCAGGAGTCAGAGGCGGGCCGATCTTTGTGAGTTCAAGCCCAGCCTGGTATACAGAGTGAGTTCCAAGACAGCTGGGGCTACTGGGAGACCCTGTCTCAAAAAGATTAAAAAAAAAGATATAATGACCTCCATTGGTCTGCTGGGGCATTTCATGCACAATGTACATATATGTACACTCAGGCAAATACACATAAAAATAAATAAGTAAATCTTCAGAAATAAATAATTCTTGATTTGGGCCCACAAGGTTACTAAAGGCAGGTAATAGCCTTGTTACCTCTTCCTTCATTTTGTATCTATCTCCTTTACGATCCCTAAAAAACAGTGACATAAAACATTGCCCTTAACTTTTGTTCTAGGATCCCTTGAATTCCAAGAAGAGTAGATAGAAACTTATAGGCTAGACTGCACATCCTCAGATAAGGACAATTATCTGCAAAGCCAAACTGTGCTCTGGAACAGAAGTGTTCATTTTATATGTTCTAGGTGGTCCCCTTGAGCCAGGATAGGAATTAGTAAATTAAAAATTTATTGGATCACCTTAGAGGACCAACAACATGGGTGGACTGGAGCTCAGAAAATAATAGGTAAATTCCAGGTAACATCACACTATGACCAGGACAGCATAATTTCTTATATCTTTTGCCCTTTATTTATACATAAAACTCGTATCAAGACCCTAAAGGCAGACTTAAGGACATTAGATGTTCTTACCAATGTAAGGAGCCAAATTGAATAAATCTCTTGACTCAGCCTTTCAGTTTTACATGACTTTAAAATTGGTATATTGGAAATGGCAACTAAACTTAGACTTTTGGAGTTGCAAGAGACCAGGCTTTTTGAGTAAATATCCACAAACACAAAGTTCCATCTCTTTTTATCTAGAAGTATGACATAATCCTTCCCCCAATGTTGGAGCTTTTTTCAGATTGGATGGAAAATGCTCAAAGCACATCTACAAGTTCTTGTTCTTCGACTCCTGAATTCATGGTGCTATTTCTCTTTCCTCCAAATTGAGCTGAAATAATCCCTTCTGGAGGCAAGCTGTACATAAAAAATCATTTAAACTCCAAAAGCCCATGAAACTTACAAGTATTACAAGTTCACTGCCCAAGGTTATAAATGCATAAACTATTGTTATGGAGAGAAAACTGTTCCATTGTCCTGCCTGCCTGCAAACTGCTCAGAGAGCTCTAAGGAGGCAGCTTTCATGGGACATCATCATGCTGGGATGGGCTTTATGGTAAGGCAACTGCCTTTGAGATGCCTATTTTCCTCTGGGTAACCTCTCACCAATATGTAAGTAACCTTAGTAAGCTCCCTGGTCACCAGGCTACACTTGGGTGAATTTATTTCTTTGGTCTGCTGTTGCTGTATGTGGAGTAAAGTGATGTTTGTTCACTCTCACTTGAAAAGTCACAGCACATGCACTGTCCATCCAGATTTGTTATTTAAAAACTGGTAACTTTTTACTCATACTTTAAATTTTTTTTCATTTATTCTTTGAGAATTTTATATATTGTATTTTGATTATGTTCACCCCAACTCCTCTTAAGTCTTCCTAGATCTTACCAACTATTTTTACATGTATGAGTGTACTGTCAACATAGTGACTTCTTTTACCTATTTTAAATTTTTATTTAATCTCCCATGGACTCTGATTTGTGTTGTGCATAAACATCTGGGTTTGTGGCCATTCATAAGCTGGTCTTGAAGTTGTGATTCTCTGTCCACACACCAGAGTTAAGTATATTATGTTTAATAAACATATATATATATATAATATATTATGTTAGTAAACATATATGTAATATATTATGTTTAACAAACCAGTTATATTCTATCCACCATAGACGGATATTACAAACATATGTGGAGAAAATAGCAAATTGAAATTATGTGTAGCAAAAAGACAAACAAGTGTGGCAAATTATCAAATCTATTTCCATAAACTTTTTTTTTTTTGGTCTTTTTGAGACAGGGTCTCCCTGTAGCTCTGGCTGTCCTGGAACTCACTCTGTAGACCAGGCTGGCCTCAAACTCACAGAGATCCACGTGCCTCTGCCTCCCAAGTGCTAGGATTAAAGGCGTGCACCACCATGCCCGGCATTTATTTATTTATGTATGTGTATCAATGTACTGTCTGCATGCAAGTTTGTGCACCCATGTCGTGCAATGCCGCGGAGGTCAGAAGAGGGTGTCGGATTCCCCTGGAACTGGAGTTCTCCTGGAATTGGAGTTTCAGATGGTTCTCGGCTACCATGTGGGTACTGGGGATCGAACCCAGGTCCTCTGCAAGAGCAGAGGGTCGGCGCTCCTAACCACTAGGCCATCTCTCCAGCCCCATTTCCATAAACTTTTAAACATGAAAATATATTTCCATTTAAAAGAGTAAAGACTAATATTTCATGTGATTTGGGGTATTTACGTAATTTTATTTTAAAATTTAACTTGGAGGTTACTGGTTAAATGGTGTGATTTTATAAAGATCTCAGTAAACAGATGACTGTGCACAAAGAAATTTGCATGTTTAACTTTTCTATATAAAATTCAGCTTAGAATTTCACTTCAGAATCTTTGCAAGATTGTTTTCAGGTAAAGGAAGATGAACTATATATAAACGTTCAAATTTTTCCTATATATTCAGGATCCATGGAGTACTAAATGTGTCACATTTATGTCTCTCTTTCTTATTCAAGCTGTATTTCCAAACAACTTGAATAAGCTAATGAACTACATATTTACTGATGCATCTAAACAGAATGCTTTTGTCAATGTTATTGATAGCATTCACTGGGCCTCTTATTTGCTAATTTTAATGTGCTATTTAATCAATATGTAGAAGGCAGAAGTGATAGCCTAAATCTACATGATTAGTAACCAAAACAATACATTGTCTAAACAGAAATAACTGTAAACTTCTCTCAACAACAGCATCTGTTCAATAATAATTCTTATCTTAAAATGAATCCTTTCGGTTATTTTTAGAGACAAGAATTTTCCACAATTCCTCTTAAAAGACTCACTGTTTATTTTCCTTATAGAAACCTCAGAAATTTTGGAAATTTTTCTCTTTGCTTTCCTTTTGTTAGTTATTTTATCTATCACTCATTTGCATAAGGAGTATCTGGAGACCACCAAGAGGCAGCATATTTTTCTTCATTGGTATTCCTTTTATTCTTTATGTTGTAGTTCATATCAAAGCTATAATTGTTTGCCAGCCCGAAAAATCTAATGGCTCCCTCTGGTCAAAAGCTGTCAACACTAATCTATCCAGCAGTGGGGATATTGACTGAAATAGAAAAGCACTGCATATGGCTGTATTCCTTAGTGAGCTACATACAAAGCAAGATTAACATTTTAAAAACAAAACTATTCCTTGCCCCATGTAATAAGACTAAGGTACTAACGTATCATTAATAGAGTCTAGCATATCATTACTGGAGAATATCACTTCCTGGTTCATTACTGTCCTATGCTCTAAGGACCACAAAGCAGTCCAACCATTTATCCATACTGTTATACTGTTTTATTTTTCTACCCTTGATTTAGCAATGTAGCAATAAGTCTCTTTTTTAGATGTTAGATAGTGTTTTACTAGGTGTCTGAAAGTAAACTCCTTCTCCACGATCTAAAAAGAAAACAGGCATCAAATGATCAGTCCAGATAGCCTGCTAAACTTAAAAGCTGCTAAATTCGTTACTGAATCCAACAAAGTCTAACAAAGACAAAGTACTCACACACACACACACACACACACGCCCACACAAATATCTACTGATTATATAATTACTACTATATATATCTATTATATATCTATAAATATACTGATATATCTATTATATATATATATATTATACTCAGTACACACACAAATATCTGTATATATATATCTGATATATTATATAAAAACTTATACTGATTATATATATATATATCTTATAAATATACTGATTACTATATATAACACAAATATATATATAAAATTACATTATTTCTTCTATATATATTAAATATATGATTATATTATATATATATCTATATATATATATATATATATCAGTAATTATGTGTGTGTGTGTGTAGCTGTAAAGTTGCTGCTTAGGAATTTTGAGGTGAGTGATTTCTTTAACATTTGCTTTATCACAATTGTGCTGTGCAGCCTTAATGACACAGTCTAGCATAACTACTCTTAACATCAAACCAATAATTTGGTCTCATGCTGAGATTCCCATCCAGGCTAATTAGAATTCTTGTCTTCTGAAAACATTTGCACTCTTGGCATTCTGATGGTTTTTCCGCTTGTGACCAGGCCCTTTTCACCATTTCTAAGTCAGAATACACTGCATGCCACTAGCTTTCCGTGACTGGTGATTCATTTTTCTTTCTACTTGAATGCCAGAATGATTTTACTCATTCCCCCAAAGGAAACCAAGGAAATGTCTACTATTATCTCAGATTAAAACCATCCAAATTTAAACAAACTAAAAACATGATATTCAGTCTCCATGCAATCTAGAATTCCCATTCTTTGAACTTACTTTATAGTTCTTCATACATGCATAAGCAATAGTGGGCTTATTGTATATCATAATACCTATGGGTACTCTTATTGATTATGCAGGAAAAGGCTTCAAGTCACTCATTCAGGGAGAAAATAGTCTCAGCTTGGAAAGAAGAAAACTTCATTTTGTTTGGATTTGATGTAGTGAACAGGCTACAATGTAAACTTACAGAGTTTTATTGCCCCATGTCCATAAAAGGGGATATAATTGCAAGTTTCTGAAAGTCTTCTGCACAGAAAACTATGTTATTTGTATCTACTAATTTTTAATATAAAATCTCCCAAATATTGTTGTAGGAAATGCATCCCCTTGTTTAAATTATAACCATCCCATTAAATGTTAGGAGTCTTTAATGAAAAGTATCCAAAAAATGCATGTCCAACTCTACTTCTTAGACAATTACAAGCAACTGATGCCAAGTCTTATTGAAATTTGCCAATGGTTATTCACATTAACTTATCTTACAAAGTGGGAGAAGCTCTCAGTCTAAATTGAAATACATAGGAATGGTTTGGTGAGGTGAAAGCATGACAACGTATTTGGTATTTAGTCTAATTTCCTGACACATAACTCCAAGGTTCAGTGAGTGAGTGTGTTTAGCTCATTATAACATCTTCAGGCTAAGATGTCTGGGACACTGCAGGCTCCACAGGTACCATGCCAAGTACATTTTCCATTAGTTTTTGCACTATTTATTGTCAAGGAAACTGAGTGTTTCTGATTAAATAAGCTATTAAATGTACAAATGGCCCCTTAGATAAATATGTAAGACATTTAACTGAATTTTTAGAGCACAAGTGAAAAATAATGAATTCATACTTCCAATTAGGAGAAAAATTCAAGATTTGTATTATATCTAAATCATAAGTCAAATACTATCATAGAGTTGAATAGAATTAATTTTCAAATGCACAATATTCAAGGAATTTTTCACTTGTCTCACTATTTCTGTTATATTAAATCTTATCCAATGCTATAACATTTTATACATTGAAAAATTGGTGTGCCAGTTTTACTACCATTTTGCTTTTCTGATCGACATTAAATAATATCACTTAGTAATTATAACTGACCTCCTAAAGAAGGGCACAATTTAACTGGCTACCAGCTTTAGTTTCATTTTTGTTGTGATAAAATACCCTGACCAAATAACTTGAGGAAAACAAGATATATTTTTAAAACACAGTTCGAGATATCACAGTTTTGAAAAATCAAGGCACAGTAACTTTGATAAGCTAGTCACATCGCTTTTTAAGCAGGGACAGGAAGAACATGAATTTTTCTTGCTAGCTTGTGTTCATCTTACTTTCTCCATTTTATAAATTTCTGAAAGTTGCCTAAGGAGTAGCTCCACCTACAGTGGATAAGCCTTCCCACCTGGACTATGAGTTAATCTTTCCCAGGCAGGCCCAGAGGCTTATCTTCCATGTAATTCTAGATTTTAAATTGGCAATCCAGATTAATCACCACACAATCCAATTTGCCAAAATTAGAGTGTTTATTCTCCCACTAATACATGATGTATTCTGTAGTATATTAAATATACTGCATAAATATGTAAAAGTATTCGAACACACTACGGTATTTTCATTAGTACATTTAGGCACTATACCTAACATTTGTAGACAGTGCTTTCCATTACATTCATGCTGAAGTCAGTAGTTTTGCATGTTTGTTAAGCTAATTTCAAAGTAAGTCTACCTGTTTCCAATGGCAATACACTAAGTGTCAGGTTTTAATGATAATTCAAAATTTTAAATTTAGATGTTTTTTATGAAGAAGCCCAATATTGAACAAGCTAATGCCCAAGAAATAAATAGTTCCAGGTGATTTATTTTAGAGGTTTGGAGGAAATTTGGTCTAAGAGCTTCCAGAAGATCAAACAGCAATATAAAGACTGTTTTGAAGAACTGACTGGTAAATTAGTTTCTTGACACTTTTCAGCATTTTTTTCTATCAACATATCTTTTATTTTTAGAGGCCTGATACATGACTTTGTTATGACCTATGGCTCTGTTCTTCAAACTGTGAAACTGTGCCCCAGGACATTTTTTCCAGATGGAGAAGCAGTCATAGATGATAGTTGCAGGAAACTTTCCAAGACCTCTTTGAAAAATACTGTGCTGAAATTGTGTGCCCAGGCAGGCACTGGAAGTTGAAAGTGCTCATCTCCCTTTTCTCACCCATCTCCCTGCCCTCCTTTTCCCTAGTGCTTCTCACACACCTGATGCTTTCTGTGGTACACTGGACCTGTCAAAAATCTAGTTTGTCAAACAAACTAGGAAGCATATATCATCTGAAGCCAATAGTGTGAAAACCAAGGCATTTGAGAGGTTTGGGCACAATTCTTAAACTTTGTATGTTTATAATAATGACACGATAATAAAAGCTTTCCCAAGCCAAGTGTTTTCCAGTGTTAGTTTACAGCAAAATAAAGGGAATGCCTAAATGAATTTCTAGGTAATAAATTGCTAGAAGTAAATTTATAATAAGTATGTTGCTAGTTTTGTTGCTATAACTCTTTGGTATAATTTGAAATCAAATTTTTTGTGGCACTTCAGCATTGCTCTTTTCATCTGAGATGTTCTATGCTATTCGGGCTCTTTTTATTTACATAAAAATTTGAGGATATTTTTCCTAATTCAATGAATTATGCTGTTAGAATATTGATGGCAGATTGTATTCCATTTGTAGTTCTTTTGGTAGTTAACCATTTTGCTACATATTCTGTGATACAGAGGATAAGTTTTGAGAAAAGATCACAATACATTTTATTGTATGTCTTGAAAAAGATAATTCGTGATATACTTTATGCTAGAATTCTTCTTTTATTTTTTTATTTTTTTTTATGTTTTATTTATTTATTTTTTATTATTTTTTATGTGTTTAATGTACTTTCTGCATTGCCGGTTTGTGCACCCAGTGTCGTGCAACGCTGCGGAGGTCAGAAGAGGGTTTCGGATTCCCCTGGAACTGGAGTTCTCCTGGAATGGAGTCTCAGACGGTCTCGCTGCCCTGTGGGATGCTGGGGATCGAACCCGGGTCCTCTGTAAGTAGCGGTCGCGCACTATAAACACCGCTAGGCCTCTCTCCAGCCCCTAGATTTCTTCTTTTTATACACCTATTTCGTTGAAAATATAAACGCTATTACTATCGCTGATGTCATGCAAACGGAAGAAAGAAATAAAACAACTAATAATGGATTACTAGACACCATTACAATAATTTGCTTGATGAACAAATAGTTAGAAAAAAAATCAATGCCTCTATTCGAATTAAAATTATCAAATTATCAAATTGAGAAGCAGAGTGGAGATGGTTATCCTCACCTTCAACTTCGCTGCAATTGTCATTATTTAGTAACCTTGTCTCTGGGCGGGTTCTGTGCTGGTTGTTACAGTTTTGTTTTTGTTTTTCTACATCGTGTATGAGTGTACTGTCTGCATGTGGTTGGTGCACCCCATGTCTCATGCAACTGCCGTGGAGGTTAGAAGAGGGTGTCTGATTCCCTGGACCTGGAGTCAAGACACCTCTTAGTTGCCATTTGGTGGGTGCTGGGAATCGGAACCCGGGTCCTCTGCAAGAGCTGTTGGTTGACTTAACCACTGAGCCATCTCTCTGGCCCTACAAACAGTTTTAACTGAAGAAAGAGGAGCCACCTCTGATATGGGAATACCAATCTCTTGTTCTATGGGTTCATGAAAAAGTGCAAGGAAAAGTGCATGAAAAAGTGCAAGGAAATAGTCAACTGACACCAGAATTTATCATTCTCTGCTTCCAGATTATAGACACAATGTGAGCTGTCTCATGTTCTCACCACCACGAATGTCCACCAAAGATGTACTACATATCCTCACACTAGGAGCCCAAAGAGACCATTTCTTCCTTAACTTTTCAGCTATTTTTTTTCAAAGCACAAAAAGTAGTACAGTAAAAATGTTGACTTTTGTATTAAGACTATCTCTAATGAGCAGAAAGTTGTTTATTAAGCTTATGGTTTACACTCATTAATGCAAAATTTTGTTTTATATTGTTGAAAATAGTTTCAGTTCCTCAATTTCTTTTGCTTCCCTAGAAAAAAAGAGAAAATAAAATGCCAAATTATGGAATAATAAATGTAAGCTTAAATATCTACAGATGAGATGATTATTTGCTATGACTATTGGTCAGGCAGCTTAAGTCATTGACTTGATAGCATCTAAGTAAGTTTTTAAAGGCAAAAGGAGATAAAACACAAAACAATTTTAAAAGTTCTTTTGGAAAAATTGTATTTTTACAATTTATATCCTGGAATTTATTTTTATTTTGCCTATGTATTACTATAAAATTAAACAATGTATTTTAAAGACACAGTCCTGAATTTTATTATTGAAAGATCCTAAGAGAAAAAGGTTAAAGTCATCAATATTACCTAGGGTAAAATTATTCATAGATGGTCAGCCAAATGTTATAGAAATTTTTTTTATGTTCTTATATAATATTAAGTTTTGTATCCCATCCTGTGGCTCAGGTCTGGTGGCAAAAGTGTACAAACTTCAATCCTCGGAATCCCTTTTATGTGGGGCCATCCTGGTCACCTGGCAGTGCCCCTGATTGCTAACTGCAGTGAATGAATTCACCAGAGAAACCTGAATGGTCAAAATATTGGGACACTAGGAACCACGGTTTTGCACAGGAAGCTTTGGAGATATTTACTGCAGTCTGCAGCTGAATGCGATTGAAAAGCAAGAATAGATTTGGATGATTTGGTATTTTGGAAACTGGAGGAAGCTCTCCGAGCTTTGCTCTCTTTTTTTCAGAAGAGCACACTGCGTTAATGGAACACTTGTGGAAAAGAAAACCAAAGTTCATCAACAAATCTTATTTTGAAGATGCTTGGCTGACTGATATGACAGTGATGAAGCCTTCAAAGCCGGAAGAAACTAGCAAATGAATAGGCATATGAGAAATATGTAAAATATAATGAGGAGAACACGTGGCACCCCCAAATGAACTCATGTGGAGTAACTTGTGCCATCATAGTTGTAAATTATGCAGTGGTGACTAGATGCCTTCAAGTAAACGTTATGAATACTGATGGAAAATAAAATACCTGCAACACTACTACTTCTGAATTTTCTAATGGTTGCAAATAAACACAATGTACATCATTTAAATTAATACCTTAGACTAGGTATTTATACTAGACACTAAGCGTATCTACTGTTCACAATTTGTGAAATTATAGCAAAACGTGGATATAAAAATTCTGTATTTCAGGTAAGAATGTTATAAGCTTAACATAATACTGAAACTTGATCTGAATCCATCCTTGGATTTGGATAAACAGATTTAATGACTTTTTCCCATTGAAAAATTGGGGAGAGGAGAATATGAGCATTGTACAGTGCCAAATGAACATTGCCCTAAATCTACAACATGCTGAATTTCCTGATGCTTATTTTTATACAGTGAAGTGATAACTTTGCATCACATAATATTCATAGCGACCGCTTGAGTCTGACAAGATTTGCATGTGACTTCTAGCTTACTGAAAGAAATAAACCAAAAGGCATGAAGATGAGGTAAGTAGATAAAACAAAACACAGGTCATTCTTTTAGACAACTATCCTCATGTTTCATGACAGATCAAGCGTATCTTGTGGCATTTGTTCCAGAAACAGCCCAAATTACTAAAACAAATTTAGTGTAAGACAAATATGTCATCTCAAATAAATGAGGAAAGTGTACTTTTTAATAAATGATATTGTATTAAAGAGGAGATAACAGGGAACCAAAGAATACGGAAAGAATATTTTTTTTTTTTTGTTTTTTTTATTATTGCGATTTTGTGTATTTCATACATCATTTTCCAATTCAGTTCAGGCATATATCCCTTCCCTTCCCCCTCCACCCCACCCCTACCCATCCAGGATCATCATTCTGCTATAACTTTTCTGCATCTTTCTGTTTTTTGTTTTTCCTTTGCGTTGGCTGTCATTTTTTTAACAATAAGTGATAATTTGTGAGGAACAAGCATCCTTCATTAAACCAATTTGCAAGCAGTTGTGCCCAAACCCCACAGCTCATGTGTCCACCATCAGCAGGGGGGCATTGTATGTTCAATCAAGTTGATCAAATGAGTTGTCCAGTCTATATTGTTGTAGTTTCACCATTCACCCCAATCGCCACGCCCTTACATTCTACACGCCCCTCTTCCGCAGATTGTTCCCTAGGCTTAGAGAAGGGGCACAGGTGGTGGAGAAGCAAAACAGTCTACTTCTTCTGAGAGCTGTTTGTCTGGTCTCTGTCAATTCTGGTCTGTTTTCTTTCATGGAGCTGCCAGTTCTTGTTCAGGCCAATAACCTTTCAATCCTACTAAGCAAGCCCACAATTAGATATCTAGGTATTTAAACGTATAATAAAGCCTTTCGACCTACTAATGAAGCACTCAATTGATTTAGATATTAATTACTATGTTTATGGTTATTTTGGTAGTAGACACAGATGTTTGGATGGTATGTTAATCCATGAATTACCTTTTTTCTGTAAATAGACTGGGTTTTGTGTGGTTTTACATCTCCTAACATAGAGGATGTAGAGCTTGTGGCATCAGCTGGGGTTAATTCCTCCAAGGAGAGAAGCTAATAGCCAATTAGATTTGGGAATATACAGACATATGGCTGCCACTGCTGCACAGTATTCCAGGCAATAGGTGTAGCTGGTGCTGATGGAGCTGGTTGTAGAGGAGTCTGCTTGACAAGGAGACCTTATTTGCTTTATTGGTTTAGTGGCCTTTGGTAACACTCTCTGGATTCCAGAGACATCCGTCTTGCTTGCAAGTCGGTCTCCTACATCTTTTCATGTTTACATCAGGTCTTCAAAGCAGCAGGCCTTATCCCTTCTCTTCCTTGCAGATATCCCAGTTTGGAGCAAGGAGCCTTTACCTTTTTGGGGGCTTGGATCCCTGACCAACATCTCCTTGGTAGAATAATCCATTGTTGATGTCAGAGCTCCTGTATTAATATATTTTTGCTTATATGCATAGCTTAAGGAGACTTTAGCATTTTATTTGGTTCTGAATAGCGATATAATCCTTTTCACAGTTTCTATGTCATTAGTCAATTAAAGAAGGCAGTTTTAACCGATTTTTACAAGAGAATACCTCTATAACAGCTGGCTCCAATCTACAGTTGGAGAACGAACCCTCCTCATCATCATATTTCTCCTTATTTCTATGGGGGGGGAGGGGAGGGAGTTAAGAAAATTCCTTTGTATTAAAACATTTGCAGCACCTACAAGATAAGCTTCGTTAGGATTCACTAAAAATCGTTGTTACTCGTGGCTCCAGAGAGGTGCCTGATGTCTGCAGCAATCTGAGGCATTTCTTCCCTTCAATTCCAGAGGAGTCCATCCTCTGCTGGCACTTTCTGGTACATCCTACTCACTGCAAAGCTACATTTTCTTTCTCAGCCATTATGTTGGTGATTACCCTGGCCTGTTGGAACAATATCGAAATCCTTTCCCATAGTTAGTTTAAGATTTGGATTGCAAGTTTTTTTTTTTTTTTTTTGTACTCTTGTAGCATATTATTCGTAATCCCCCTTCTTTGTAATTTTAGGTTTTATTTTTTGAGCCATGAATCTCAAAAAAGNTCCATATGTTAGGAGTTGATCCTCTTTGTGGAGAAGGTGGTCATTTAAGAGGTGGAGCCTAGTGGGAGGTGCTTAAGTTATATGGAATATGCACTTAGAAGGGATCGTGGGACAATAGCTTCTCTACATTGTAACCTACATGAGGTAACAGAGCCAAAGTGGCCCTCATCAGAATATGCACTTCAGCCTCCAAAATTGTGAACTATATAAACATATTCCATTTATAAAGATTGCCTGGTTCAGATATTTTATTTCAGTAATGAAAAACAGATTGATAATATATATATATATAATCAGTATATTTGTGTGTGTGTGTGTAGCTGTAAAGTGCTGCTTAGGAAATTTTGAGGTGAGTGATTTCTTTAACATTTGCTTTATCACAATTGTGCTGTGCAGCCTTAATGACACAGTCTAGCATAACTACTCTTAACATCAAACCAATAATTTGGTCTCATGCTGAGATTCCCATCCAGGCTAATTAGAATTCTTGTCTTCTGAAAACATTTGCACTCTTGGCATTCTGATGGTTTTTCCGCTTGTGACCAGGCCCTTTTCACCATTTCTAAGTCAGAATACACTGCATGCCACTAGCTTTCCGTGACTGGTGATTCATTTTTCTTTCTACTTGAATGCCAGAATGATTTTACTCATTCCCCCAAAGGAAACCAAGGAAATGTCTACTATTATCTCAGATTAAAACCATCCAAATTTAAACAAACTAAAAACATGATATTCAGTCTCCATGCAATCTAGAATTCCCATTCTTTGAACTTACTTTATAGTTCTTCATACATGCATAAGCAATAGTGGGCTTATTGTATATCATAATACCTATGGGTACTCTTATTGATTATGCAGGAAAAGGCTTCAAGTCACTCATTCAGGGAGAAAATAGTCTCAGCTTGGAAAGAAGAAAACTTCATTTTGTTTGGATTTGATGTAGTGAACAGGCTACAATGTAAACTTACAGAGTTTTATTGCCCCATGTCCATAAAAGGGGATATAATTGCAAGTTTCTGAAAGTTTCTGCACAGAAAACTTATGTTATTTGTATCTACTAATTTTTAATATAAAATCTCCCAAATATTGTTGATAGGAAATGCATCCCCTTGTTTAAATTATAACCATCCCATTAAATGTTAGGAGTCTTTAATGAAAAGTATCCAAAAAATGCATGTCCAACTCTACTTCTTAGACAATTACAAGCAACTGATGCCAAGTCTTATTGAAATTTGCCAATGGTTATTCACATTAACTTATCTTACAAAGTGGGAGAAGCTCTCAGTCTAAATTGAAATACATAGGAATGGTTTGGTGAGGTGAAAGCATGACAACGTATTTGGTATTTAGTCTAATTTCCTGACACATAACTCCAAGGTTCAGTGAGTGAGTGTGTTTAGCTCATTATAACATCTTCAGGCTAAGATGTCTGGGACACTGCAGGCTCCACAGGTACCATGCCAAGTACATTTTCCATTAGTTTTTGCACTATTTATTGTCAAGGAAACTGAGTGTTTCTGATTAAATAAAGCTATTAAATGTACAAATGGCCCCTTAGATAAATATGTAAGACATTTAACTGAATTTTTAGAGCACAAGTGAAAAATAATGAATTCATACTTGCCAATTAGAGAAAAATTCAAAGATTTGTATTATATCTAAATCATAAGTCAAATACTATCATAGAGTTGAATAGAATTAATTTTCAAATGCACAATATTCAAGGAATTTTTCACTTGTCTCACTATTTCTGTTATATTAAATCTTATCCAATGCTATAACATTTTATACATTGAAAAATATGTGTGCCAGTTTTACTACCATTTTGCTTTTCTGATCGACATTAAATAATATCACTTAGTAATTATAACTGACCTCCTAAAGAAGGGCACAATTTAACTGGCTACCAGCTTTAGTTTCAATTTTTGTTGTGATAAAATACCCTGACAAAAATAACTTGAGAGAAAAAAGATATATTTTTAAACACAGTTCGAGATATCACAGTTTGAAAAATCAAAGGCACAGTAACTTTGATAAGCTAGTCACATCGTTTTATAAGCAGGGACAGGAAGAAATGAATTTTTCCTTGCTAGCTAGTGTTCATCTTACTTTCTCCATTTTATAAATTTCTGAAAGTTGCCTAAGGAGTAGCTCCACCTACAGTGGATAAGCCTTCCCACCTGGACTAATGAAGTTAATCTTTCCCAGGCAGGCCCAGAGGCTTATCTTCCATGTAATTCTAGATTTTAAATTGGCAATCCAGATTAATCACCACACAATCCAATTTGCCAAAATTAGAGATGTTTAATTCTCCCACTAATACATGATGTATTCTGTAGTATATTAAATATACTGCATAAATATGTAAAAGTATTCGAACACACTACGGTATTTTCATTAGTACATTTAGGCACTAATACCTAACATTTGTAGACAGTGCTTTCCATTACATTCATGCTGAAGTCAGTAGTTTGCATGTTTGTTAAGCTAATTTCAAAGTAAGTCTACCTGTTTCCATGGCAATACACTAAGTGTCAGGTTTTAATGATAATTCAAAAATTTTAAATTTGAGATGTTTTTTATGAAGAAAGCCCAATATTAGAACCAAAGCATAATGCCCAAGAAATAAATAGTTCCAGGTGATTTATTTTAGAGGTTTGGAGGAAATTTGGTCTAAGAGCTTCCAGAAGATCAAACAGCAATATACAGACTGTTTTGAAGAACTGACTGGTAAATTAGTTTCTTGACACTTTTCAGCATTTTTTTCTATCAACATATCTTTTATTTTTAGAGGCCTGATACATGACTTTGTTATGACCTATGGCTCTGTTCTTCAAACTGTGAAACATGTGCCCCAGGACATTTTTTCCAGATGGAGAAGCAGTCATAGATGATAGTTGCAGGAAACTTTCCAGACCTCTTTGAAAAATACTGTGCTGAAATTGTGTGCCCAGGCAGGCACTGGAAGTTGAAATGTGCTCATCTCCCTTTTCTCACCATCTCCCTGCCCTCCTTTTCCCTAGTGCTTCTCACACACCTTGATGCTTTCTGTGGTACACTGGACCCTGTCAAAATCTAGTTTGTCAAACAAACTAGGAAGCATATATCATCTGAAGCCAATAGTGTGAAAACCAAGGCATTTGAGAGGTTTGGGCACAATTCTTAAACTTTGTATGTTTATAATAATGACACGATAATAAAAGCTTTCCCAAGCCAAGTGTTTTCCAGTGTTAGTTTACAGCAAAATAAAGGGAATGCCTAAATGAATTTCTAGGTAATAAATTGCTAGAAGTAAATTTATAATAAGTATGTTGCTAGTTTTGTTGCTATAACTCTTTGGTATAATTTGAAATCAAATTTTGTGGCACTTCAGCATTGCTCTTTTCATCTGAGATGTTCTATCTATTCGGGCTCTTTTATATTTACATAAAAATTTGAGGATATTTTTCCTAATTCAATGAATTATGCTGTTAGAATATTGATGGCAGATTGTATTCCATTTGTAGGTTGCTTTTGGTAGTTAACCATTTTGCTACATATTCTGTGATACAGAGGATAAGTTTTGAGAAAAGATCACAATACAATTTTATTGTATGTCTTGAAAAAGATAATTCAGTGATATATTTATGCTAGAATTCTTCTTTTTTATTTTTTTATTTTTTTTTATTTTTATTTATTTATTTTTTTATTTATTTCTGTATGTGTATTAATGTACTGTCTGCATGCAGGTTTGTGCACCCGTGTCGTGCAACGCCGCGGAGGTCAGAAGAGGGTTTCGGATTCCCCTGGAACTGGAGTTCTCCTGGAATTGGAGTCTCAGACGGCTCTCGGCTGCCATGTGGATGCTGGGGATCGAACCCGGGTCCTCTGTAAGAGCGGTCGGCACTCTTAACCGCTAGGCCATCTCTCCAGCCCCTAGAATTCTTCTTTTA
Organism: Rhizomys pruinosus; assembly: GCA_009823505.1. Taxonomy (NCBI): domain Eukaryota; kingdom Metazoa; phylum Chordata; class Mammalia; order Rodentia; family Spalacidae; genus Rhizomys; species Rhizomys pruinosus. Next base: position 24,520 of record VZQC01009476.1, on the reverse strand, counting down.
ATAACATATATTTGTTGAAAATATAAACGCTATTACTATCGCTGATGTTCATGCAAACGGAAGAAAGAAATAAAACAAATAATAATGGATATAGACACATTACAATAAGTTGCATGTGAACAAAATAGTTAGAAAGAAAATCAATGCATCTCATTATGAATTAAAATTATCAAATTATCAAATTGAGAAGCAGAGTGGAGATGGTTATCCTCACCTTCAACTTCGCTGCAATTGTCATTATTTAGTAACCTTGTCTCTGGGCGTGTCTGTGCTGGTGTTTACAGTTTTGTTTTGTTTTTCTAATGTGTATGAGTGTACTGTCTGCATGTAGGTTGGTGCACCCATGTCATGCAATGCCGTGGAGGTTAGAAGAGGGTGTCTGATTCCTCTGGACCTGGAGTCAAAGACAGCTCTTAGCTGCCATTTGTGGGTGCTGGGAATCGAACCCGGGTCCTCTGCAAGAGCTGTTGGTGCTCTTAACCACTGAGCCATCTCTCTGGCCCTTACAAACAGTTTTAACTGAAGAAAGAGGAGCCACTCTGAATATGGGGAATACCATCTCTTGTTCTAGGGTTCATGAAAAAGTGCAAGGAAAAGTGCATGAAAAAGTGCAAGGAAATAGTCAACTGAACACCAGAATTTATCATTCTCTGCTTCCAGATTATAGACACAATGTGAGCTGTCTCATGTTCTCACCACCACGAATGTCCACCAAAGATGTACTACATATCCTCACACTAGGAGCCCAAAGAGACCATTTCTTCCTTAACTTTTCAGCTATTTTTTTTCAAAGCACAAAAAGTAGTACAGTAAAAATGTTGACTTTTGTATTAAGACTATCTCTAATGAGCAGAAAGTTGTTTATTAAGCTTATGGTTTACACTCATTAATGCAAAATTTTGTTTATATATTGTTGAAAATAGTTTCATTCCTCAATTTCTTTTGCTTCCCTAGAAAAAAAGAGAAAAATAAAATGCAAATATATGAATAATAAATGTAAGCTTAAATATCTACAGATGAGATGATTATTTGCTATGACTTTGGTCAGGCAGCTTAAGTCATTGACTTGATAGCAATCTAAGTAAGTTTTAAAGGCAAAAGGAGATAAAACACAAAATTTTAAAAGTTCTTTTGGAAAATTGTATTTTTACAATTTAGATACCTGAATTTATTTTTATTTTGCCTATGTATTACTATAAAATTAAACAATGTATTTTAAAGACACAGTCCTGAATTTTATTATTGAAAGATCCTAAGAGAAAAAGGTTAAAGTCATCAATATTACCTAGGGTAAAATTATTCATAGATGGTCAGCCAAATGTTATAGAATTTTTTTTATGTTCTTATATAATATTAAGTTTTGTATCCCATCCTGTGGCTCAGGTCTGGTGGCAAAAGTGTACAAACTTCAATCCTCGGAATCCCTTTTATGTGGGGCCATCCTGGTACCTGGCAGTGTCCCTGATTGCTAACTGCAGTGAATGAATTCACAGAGAAACATGAATGGTCAAAATATTGGGACACTAGGAACCACGGTTTTGCACAGGAAGCTTTGGGAGATATTTACTGCAGTCTGCAGCTGAATGCGATTGAAAAAGCAAGATGAATTTGGAGTTTTGGAAACTGGGAAAGCTCTCAGAGCTTTGCTCTCTTTTTTTCAGAAGAGCAACTGAAGTTAATGGAACACTTGTAGAAAACCAAAGTCTCATCAACAAATCTTATTTTGAAGATGCTTGGCTGACTGATATGACAGTGATGAAGCCTTCAAAGCCGGAAGAAACTAGCAAATGAATAGGCATATGAGAAATATGTAAAATATAATGAGGAGAACACGTGGCACCCCCAAATGAACTCATGTGGAGTAACTTGTGCCATCATAGTTGTAAATTAGTGGTGACTAGATGCCTTCAAGTAAACGTTATGAATACTGATGGAAAATAAAATACCTGCAACACTACTACTTCTGAATTTTCTAATGGTTGCAAATAAACACAATGTACATCATTTAAATTAATACCTTAGACTAGGTATTTATACTAGACACTAAGCGTATCTACTGTTCACAATTTGTGAAATTATAGCAAAACGTGGATATAAAAATTCTGTATTTCAGGTAAGAATGTTATAAGCTTAACATAATACTGAAACTTGATCTGAATCCATCCTTGGATTTGGATAAACAGATTTAATGACTTTTTCCCATTGAAAAATTGGGGAGAGGAGAATATGAGCATTGTACAGTGCCAAATGAACATTGCCCTAAATCTACAACATGCTGAATTTCCTGATGCTTATTTTTATACAGTGAAGTGATAACTTTGCATCACATAATATTCATAGCGACCGCTTGAGTCTGACAAGATTTGCATGTGACTTCTAGCTTACTGAAAGAAATAAACCAAAAGGCATGAAGATGAGGTAAGTAGATAAAACAAAACACAGGTCATTCTTTTAGACAACTATCCTCATGTTTCATGACAGATCAAGCGTATCTTGTGGCATTTGTTCCAGAAACAGCCCAAATTACTAAAACAAATTTAGTGTAAGACAAATATGTCATCTCAAATAAATGAGGAAAGTGTACTTTTTAATAAATGATATTGTATAAAGAGATAACCATGGGAAAATACGGAAAGAATATTTTTTTTTTTTGCTTTTTTTATTGATGCTTTGTGTATTTCATACATCATTTTCCAATTCAGTTCAGGCATATATCCCCTTCCCTTCCACCCACCCCACCCCTACCCATCCCAGATCATGCATTCTGCTATAACTTTTCTGCATCTTTCTGTTTTTCTTTGTTTTGCTTTGTTTTCATTTTTTTAACAATAAGTGATAATTTGTGAGGACAAGCATCCTTCACGTAAAACCAATTTGCAAGCAGTTGTGCCCAAACCCACACAGCTCATGGGTCCCACCATCCAGCAGGGGGCAATTGTATGTTCAATCAAGTTGATCAAATGAGTGTCCAGTCTATATTGTTGTAGTTTCACCATTCACCCCAATCGCAGCCCTTACATTCTACCACGCCCCTCTTCCACAGATTGTTCCCTAGGCTCAGAAAAGGGGCACAGGTGGATGAGAAGCAAAACAGTCTACTTTCTCTGGAGCTGTTGTCTTGGTCTCTAGTCAATTCTGGCTGTTTTCTTTCATGGGCTGCCAGCTTGTCCAGGCATAACCTTTCGATCCTACTAATGAAGCACATGCAATTAGATATATAGGTATTTAAACAGTATAATATATAGCCTTTTGATCCTACTAATGAAGCACACGCAATTAGATATATAGGTATTTAAACAGTACTAATTGTTATGGTAGGTTACTTTGGTATAGACACAGATGTTTGGATGGTATGTTAAATCCATGAATTACTTTTACTTCTGTTAAGTATACAAGGGTCTTTCGTGTGGTTTTTAACAATCTCCTAACCACTGGAGGATTTAAGTTTGTGGCATCAGCTGCGGGTTATTCCTCCAAGGAGAGATGCTAATAGCCAATTAGATTTGGATATACAGACATATGGCTGCCACTGCTGCACAGTATTTTCCAGGTCAGATGAGGTGTAGCTGGTGCTGATGGAGGAGTCTTGCTTGACTCAAGGAGACCTATATTTGCTTTATTGGTTTGTTAGTGGCCTTTGGTAAACTCTCCGGCATTCCAGAGACCATCCTATGCTTGCAAGTGCGGTCTCCATCATTTCTCATGTTTATATCAGGTCTTCAAAGAGCAGGGCCTTATCGCCTCTCTTCCTGCAGATATCCCATTTGGACCAAGGAGCCCTTTACCTTTGTGTGGGGCTTGGATCCCCTGCACACATCTCCTTGGTAGAATAATCCTTGTTGATGTCAGAGCTCCTGTATTATATATTTTGCTTAAGTGCATAGCTTAAGGAGACTTTAGCATTATATTTGGTTCTGATAGCGAATATATCCTTTTCACAGTTTTCTATGTCCATAGTCAATTAAAGAAGGCAGTTTTACCGATTTTACAAGAGAATACCTCTATAACAGCTGCTCCAATCTACAGTTGGAGAACGACCTCATCATCATCATAATTCTCCTTATTCTATGGGGGGTTAAGAAAGTCTCTTGTTTTAAACACTTTGCGGCACCTAGATGTAAGCTTGTTAGGATTCACTAAAAATCGTTGTTACTACTAGGACCAGAGAGGGGCCTGATGTCTGCAGAATCTGAGCATTTCTTCCCTTCAATGTCCAGAGGAGTCAATCCTTCTGCTGGCACTTCTGGTACATCCTACTCCACTGAAAAGCTACATTTTCTTTCTCAGCCATTATGTTGGTGATACTCTGGCCTGTTGGAATATACGAATCCTTTCCCATAGTAGTTTTAGGATTTGGATTGCAAGGTTTTTTGACATAAGATGTTTCGTATCTAACTAATAATCCCCCTTTTAATTTTAGGTTTTTTATTTTGAACCCATGATCTCAAAAAGGCAGTTTGTATATAAATACCTATAGGGTGGAATCAAGGCACAGATTTCATGTTTAAGTTCACCCATGCTGTTTTTGGTTACTGTATGTGATTAACTTGGGAAACAAACCTTTATTTTTAAATTAAATCATCCTAATAGGTGAAAGAGATTGCCTACCAGTGATATACTATATGAACAGCAAAATTCATAGGAACATTTGTATATCCAATCCAAAGTAATTGTTATACAGTTTTTAATTAAAGCTAATGTGGACAACAGCACTTTATATCACAATTAACTCAGATGCATTACCGTTTTTATCAGCCTTTAAACCAATTGTTTTTAATATGCACACATTTATTTTACTAAGTTCTAAAACACCATGTATCCTGTAGACAGAGTCTGGGCAAAACTGGATACTTGTTGAACTCACGTCGACCAAATATGCACCAATCGAATATACAATCCGTGTCCCTCTCCTACCCCTCCACCACTCCAGATTCAAATTTCAGTCAGTTTTTCTGATGCAATCTTTCTGTTGTTGTTCTTTTAATATGCATCCCTCTCCCTAGAAATATTTATACTGGTTTATTGGTACTAGCTCCACTATGAGAGATACCATTTGTTGTTTTTTTTCTGGACTGTGTTACTATCACTTAACATGATGTCTTCTAGCTCCATCCATTTTCCGCAAAGTTCATGATTTTTGTCTTTCTTTACCACTGGATAGAATTCCATTGTGTACATGTACACATTTTCTCTATCCACTCTCAGTTGAGGGCATTTGGGTTGATTCCAGTTTTTGCTAATTGTGAAAAAGTGCAATCAATATAACTGTGCATGTATTTCTGCAGTTAGATGAGTCTTTGGGTATATCCAGGAGTGTGTATGAGATGGGTCAAATGGCAGACTCATTTTGAGTCTACTAAGGGTTCTCCACACTGTTTCAATAGTGGTTTGTACAAGTTTACATGCCCACCAGCAATGGATGAGTGTTCCCCTTTCCCCACACCCTCTCCAGCACTTGGTATCATTTGTTTTCTTGATACTAGCCAGTCTTACTGGAGTAAGATGGTATCTTAAGGTGGTTTTAATTTGTATTTCCTTAATTATTAGCGATGTTGAACACTTCTTAAGGTGTTTCTCAGCCATCTCTAATTCCTCCTCTGTGAAGTCTCTGTTCAGATCTTTGCTCCATCTTCTGAGTGATTCATTTGTTTTATTTCTTATTTGTTTTTTGAGTAGCTTGTATACTCTGGAAATTAATGCTTTGTCGGATGTATCTGCTGTGAAGGTTTCCTCCCATTCTGTGGGTTTTCTCTTCACTTCCTTTACTGTTTCCTTTGATGTACAGAAGCTTTTGAGTTTAATGAGTTCCCATTTGTCAATTGACGACCTTATTTCTTGTGCAGCTGCTGTCTGATTTAAGAAATCTTTGCCTACACCTACGTCTTGTAGTCTGCTGCCAAGTTTCTCTTCTATCACCTCCAGAGTTTTGGATTTCACATTGAGGTCTTTGATCCATTTGGAATTGATTTTTGTACAGGGTGAGAGGTAGAGGTTTAATTTCATTCTTCTACAGGTGGTGATCCAGTTTTGCCAACACCACTTGTTGAAGATGCTGTCTTTCCTCCAATGTGTCTTCTTGGCCTCCTTATCAAGTATGAGATGGCTGAAATTGTATGGGCTCAGGTTTGGGTCTTCAATTTTGTTCCATTGGTTGTGAGCAGGGCCAGAGCAAGGGCATCAGTACCAGCCTGTCACTGGTCCAGGAAGGTAAACTTAGGGCATTGACCCACTGGTGCAGGACAATTGATTTGCTGAGTTGTGGCAGAGGGGGCCAGTGACTGGCAGACCTAGACCAGACTTCTAAATCCTGCCAGAGCGTGGTTGCCCTGCTGGGTGGCCACGCCCCCCAGTCACAAGTGGGAGGGGATCCTGGGTTTGGAATCAGGTGCAGACGCCATATTCTGGTCCTGAGCAGGGCCAGGGCAGGGGGGTCAGGACCAGCCTGCCACTGGTTCAAGAAGGTAAATTTAGGGCATTGACCCACAGGTGCAGGACAATTGATTTGCTGAGTTGTGGCAGAGGGGGCCAGTGACTGGCAGACCTAGAATGGACTCCTAAATCCTGCCAGAGCGTGGTTGCCCTCCTGGGTGGCCACACACCCCCAGTCACAAGTGGGAGGGGATCCTGGGTTTTGAGTCAGGCGCAGACACCATATTCTGGTCCTAAGCAGGGCCAGGGCAGGGGGGTCAGGACCAGCCTGTCACTGCTCCAGGAAGGTACCGGGGCAGGGGCTAAGTCAGGAACCCCCCCCCAACAACTGGAATTGAGGAGAGAGTATCCAGTGGATTGAGAGAACATTCAAAACAGGAAAGGAAGAGACTTTCAGTATCCAATATATAAACAAAAGTGAAAGCCTGAAAACTAGACAAGTCAACACTCCATAAACAACAAGGAGGGAAGGAAGGGAAAAAAACAAAAGGCATTGGAAGGAGTCAAGCAAAATAAAACAAGCTTTCAGCCTTCAACAAACTGAAAAGGCATTTGAGATTTGAATCACAAAAGGGAAACCCACATGCCAGGGAGACAACGAAGAGACAACATGGGAAAGGTGCAGGATAATTCTGCACCAAGCTCTACCAACCCGGTAGGAGACAGCTACAATCAGATCCCCCTGGAGGTGACCCCAGAAACAGACCTTAGAGGACTAATTACAGACCTACGCAGAGAAATTAAAGAACATAAAGAAGAATTCAGAGAAGAAAAGAGAGAGAATGAAAAACTCAAAAAGGACCTAGAGGGATACAATGACAAACTAAAGGAAGAGATTGACAAACTCCAGAAAGAATGAGAGAGAGGAAAAAAACAAACACCTTAAGGAAGTAGAAACACTGAAAAAGGAGGCCAACCAACGAAGTAAGGAGCACCAAGAAGAGATTGAGAAACTCATAAAGGAAATGGATATATTAAGGAAATCACAGGATGAAATGAAAAAGGAAATAGAACACTTATCCAACCAGCAAGAAAGGAAAGGAAAAAGCCTCAGAAATGGAATGGAGGAAGCAGAACAAAGAATATCAGATCTGGAAGATAACACAGAGCAACTAAAAAACTCAAATAAAGATTATGAAAAATTAAAAATACACAACTGGAACAACCAGGAAATATGGGACACTGTGAAAAGATCAAACCTCTGCATAATGAGATTAGAGGAAGGAGAAGAATCTCAAGAGAATAGTATTGATCAGATCTTCAACAGAATAATAGATGAAAACTTCCCCAAACTAAAAGTAGTCAAACCCATTCAAATACAAGAAGCACACAGGACTCCAAATAGACAGATCTGAAAAGAAACTCCCCACGCCACATCATAGTCAGAATGCTAGATGCCCAAAACAAAGATAAAATTCTGAAGGCCACAAAAGAAAAACAAGTCACATACAAAGAGAAACCCATCAGAATTACAACTGACTTCTTGCCGCAAACCATGAAAGCAAGAAGAACATGGAGCAAAGCATTCCCAATGTTAAAGGACTATGGATGCCAACCCAGAATACTTTACCCAGCAAAAATGTCAATTACAGTTGAAGGAGAGAGAAGAATCTTCCAAGACAAAAACAAGATGATAGAATACATGTCCGGAAAACCAACTCTCCAGAAAATGCTTGAAGCAATTCAAAGGGCAGAAGAGAGGAGCAACTATCCTCAAGCACCTAGGAAAAGAAACTAATAAAAATATAAACATAGGAGTAGAATCAGAGACTAAAAGCCCAAATGGATAATAAGGTGAAAGGAAAAAAATCCATCTTTCAATTATAACCTTAAATATTAATGGGCTGAACTCCCCAATCAAAAGCCATAGACTGGGAGAATGGATTAGGAAACAAAATCCATATGCTGTTTGCAAGAAACCCATCTCAATTTAAAGGACAGACACCAACTTAAGGTGAAGGGATGGAAGAAAATATTCCAAGCAAATGGTACCAAAAAGAAAGCAGGTGTCAGAAAGAATATTTTAAGCTAGGATAAATTCTAGACACAAAACAAATCCTACACTAAAAATTAAATCTAACAAGTGATAAAAGTTTCCCTGTGACCTGTCCATCTGGTATGATGACACCTGCTGAAACTGTGGCACATTTTTTAAAAAGGGGAAATAATGATTCATATGGCTATGTAAAAAAGGTTTGAAATAAAAAGAAACAAATAACAGAAGTAAACTTAAAACAACTATTATCACAAAGTAGAAAATGTAACTAAAAACCTAGAAATTAACATAAAGTTTGCAGAATAAATAAGGACCAGTATATGTAATACAAAAATATTTTCTAAAAATAAAAAGCTTCACATTATCAGAAAATAAGCAAAATATACAAATTTCACAAAGGGTCCATATATATAAATGCAGTTAAGAAGAAAAAAAAGTTTTTCTTTGATCATAAAAGCAAACTTTGAAATTAAGTCTAACATACTAAGTTGTATAAAATATAGAAGTGTGGCATCAACATCTCTTGTGGGTGAGAAAGAATAAAACATCGACATATTAATGGTAGAAACTCAACATGGTAAAACAATTTGGAGAGAACTATACTGATATCTAACCATATCTATCTACACTGTGTTCTGTGATCTGAAAATATTCTCTTTAAAGGTATAACCCCAAGGGCTGGAGAGATGGCCTATCGGTTAAGAGCACTGACCGCTCTTACAGAGTTCGATTCCCAGCACCTACATGGTGGCCGAGAACCCTCTGAAACTCCAATTCCAGGAGAACTCAAGTTCCAGGGGAATCCGACACCTTCTTCTGACCTCCGCCGCATTGCCTGACACGGGTGCACAAACTTGCATGCAGACAGTACATCGATACACATACAGAAATAAATAAAAAATTTAAAAAAAGAGTATAACCCCAAGAAAACACTGACAAAATACATAAAAAAAAAAGAATGTTCTGGATGTTTAACTACCATACTTAATGCCCATACCAGTTTGGCTGAGGGACTTAAGGGATAACTTTGTTCCTTGCCCTCAGAGGTCAACTAAGTCCCAGGGGACTACACATGGGGTCATCTCTTGAAATGTCCTGCAAATGTGAGTCACCAGTCTTCCTGTAAAGGGAGGCCTTGGAGATCCACTAATGGGACTTCAGCCAGTGTCCAGTCTATAAAGAGCAAAGTCTGCTCATGCTTCAAAAAGGGAAGCTTGGTCTAGCAAGACCTGACTTTTTCTTCGAGTGGGTGGAACTGGTAAATGAAAAACCAAAAGGAGCCAGGGGTTCCCCCCTAAAAAAAAGCAGTGTGACCCCTGAGGACCAGATCATCAACAGTCCTTGAGACAACAAAATCCTTGGTTAATCTGGGCTGTGTGGACTTAAACAACCAAAAGGAAAGCATAACCAGAACAAAATAATCAGTAAGGCCTGAGAAATTGTACTTCAAGTATAAAACTCGAGATCTTAGTAAAAAGAAAAAAAACAAGAGCACATTGTTTTGCCTGTCATACTGGCAAGTGCAGCTACCTTGTGGCTGCCACTGCTTTTGCCATCCTTCAAAGACATGAGATACAGCTTTTCAACCTTCCAGTACGAAGACTCATGTCTCTCCAAGAATCCTCCAAACCTTCAGTGCCAGACGAGGAATGCTGAGACACCAACTTGTGGACTGAGCTACTACTTGGGTTTCTGCCTCTTCAGAGTATAGACTGCTATCGTTGGACTACTTAGGCTGTGTCACAGAGGACAGTAGGAAGATAAAGACAGGATGCGTGCTTACTGGACCTCGTTTGGTAACCACGGGAAGGGAAGACCCCAGTGTGGAACACAAGGGCAGGACTGATGGTTGTTTGGGCTTGCCAAGGAGGAGCCTTCAAACACTTCTTTAATGAAAATATGACATCTTTTAGCCCAGTAAAGATAAAATATAAGAAAATGAAATCATAAGCTGAAGATGCAAAAACCTATGAGGTCATAATCTTGATAAATGTGTGGCATGCATATATTTTGTAGTGATGCAAATTGGAAGGAACAATAACAACAAAAACAGACTGAGTCAAAGAACTGACTGAAATGGTGAACTTTTGCCAGAAAGAGTAAACTTCTGCATCGAAAATTTTAAAGGAGCCTGAGTAAAAGATGAAAAACATGTATGGCAGAATGTATGAGCTCTGGCAGAGTGGGGGAGGGGGCAAGGAAGAGGGAATGAGTCTAGATTTGATAGGAAAATATATGAAATGCACAAAGCTTTGATAAAAACTTGGCTTTGAAAAATAAAAGAAAAAAGAATATGTATAAAGCAAATTATCTAGTAATATCTAAGTAGAAGAGCTTGACAGAAATGTATATCAATTATTGGTAGAACAAATATAGTAATGCGAATGGTATACTAGGAAATAATGAAGTAGTAAAAGGAATAGCTCTAAAATTACCAAATTTCTTCTAATATACATTATTAGAAAAATCAGATATATGAATAATGGTTATAGCATTCTAATTATTCATGTGTTTGTGTGTGGGCATGTATGTATGTATGTATGTATGTGCGCATGTGGAAGCTAAACGTGTCTGCCTCAGATATTCTCCACTGTATTTTTTGAGGCAGGCTCTCTCTCTGGATGTGGAGCTTCCTAATTCATCTAGTTTTGTTGCCCAGTGATCCCTAGGGATGCACCTTGTCCTTGCTTCCGGTGTGGGATTTCAGACCATAACTCTGCCTTGCTTTAACATGTATGCTGCAGATGGATTCAGTTCTCTTGTTTTCAAGGCAAATATTTGAAATAGTTTATCAATCCCAGCACTTTGGTTTTCTATGTATTTATTTATTTATTTATTTACTTATTTATAGTTTTAAAAACTGTATAAACTTTTATGCATATCATTATAATTCACAAATTAAATAACACTATAATAGAATGATATAGTTTCAAGCAAGAAAGAAGGGAAAACATTTCAGGTTAAAAAATCAATTCCATGCAAGGTGTGGTGGCGCACGCCTTTAATCCTAGCACTTGGGAGGCAGAGGCAGGCGGATCTTTGTGAGTTCAAGGCCAGCCAGGTCTACAGAGCAAATTCCAGGCCAGCTGGGGCTACAGGGAGACCCTGTCTTGAAAAGTAAAGAAAAAAAACAAACAAACAAAAAAAAAAATAAAAACAAAACAAAACAAAATCATTTCCTCCCCAAACAAACATTTTTAAAAATAACACTTTTCCAAGTGGGTCAGTGTGACAAATGGATTCAGTGACCAGTCATATCTGATTCCTATTTCACTAACAGGTCAGTGGAATTAAAAAGAAACCCAACTTTCAAAATCACTGGCTCAAAGAAATCACATGTTCTTGCTGAAATTCCTTCTCAGAAGTCCTCATTCCGTGGCTCCCCATCTCCCCTCCTTAGGTTCCCAAGCAAAGCAGGGAAGAGTGTCCAAAACCAGTTTGGAAGATTTTAGAGAGTTTAAATGGGCTTGCTTATAGAGGACATGGGTGAGGTGTGGTCATTTACAGGAACGAGGCATTCCTCTTCCCCTCGTGTTCAGCCAGTGTCCTGGTAAGGCCCCTTTGAGTCCTCTGCAAAAGACTTGTCAGGAGAGACCTGGCTGGCCCCTGGCAGTCTCTGTTTATAGCCCCTTAGTCCCTCCCTCTTATAGAGCCAAGGCTGACTGGATGATTGGGAGAAGTATTTGGGCCCTTGACTCCTCTCTTTTCCTTAGAAGGATAAGTCAAGTTTATAATTCTGGGCAGGCAGGCTCACCCTACTCCTGAGAAAGTATTTGATGTCCAAAACCACTCTCTCTTTCAGAGGACTGTCCATAATACACGAGTTGATTTCCAATACCCAAAATGTTGAAATCACACATCCCCCACAAAAGAAAAAAGTTATGTTGGAGTTGAAATTAGGAAGAAAAAAACAGGTCAGGGGCTGGAGAGATGGCTCAGTAGTTGAGTCCTAGCTGCTCTTGCAGAGGACCAGGGTTCAGTCACCTGTACACACATGGCAGCTAACAGCCATTTGCAGTTCCAGTTTCTGGGACTCTGATGCTTCCTCTGATCTCAGTGGGCATAACATGGGAGCCCTTATATACATGCTGGAAAAACACACACAAAAAGAAATTTTTCACCATATCCTAAATATGGATACTTATATTTACAGATAAGTATACGGTATACATCACCCTTGAAAGAAGCTTCTTTTGGCAACAGAGGTAGGCTATTGCAGAGTTCCACAACTGGTCACACATAGAGAATATATGTCTGAGAGTTGCCCACCCCTAAGTGACATATCTGTAGTGGAATCTCTATAAACAAGGCTCATGGAACATAGGGGAATGGGGGGGGGGGTTAGAGAGTTGAGGGATACTAGTGCATGCCTCAACTCTCACCAGTGAAGCATCCTCATACAACAGAGAGAAATACACACAGAATGCCACAACTGGCTAAGGTTAGAGAATAAGAGACTGCAGAATGTGAGTCCTTACATAGGGCTGCTACATTAAATCTCACTCACCTCACTCATGAATCAGGGCCCATTTTGGAAGAGGAAGCAAAAGACTGTAAGAGCCAGCATTGGTTCAGAACATAGGGAAATAGGAGCTCTCAGGCCACTAAAACCTTGTTCATGTGAATTTGTGGTAATGGTGACATCAAGCCAAGACCCATGCCACATAATCAGAGAAAGGGCCCACAGTGGTATGAGGGGCATGTGCTGTGGGTAGGCTCTAGCTTCAGAAATGTTGGAAAGTGATGTTGGCTGGATGAAGGAGAGTAGACCTTCCTTATAATCTCTAGATAGGATGACTGGACTCTGGTGGTTGAAGTTGCACTGAAAGATATTTGGGTAAAATGCTTTAAAGAATGAGACTTAGCATGTGTGATAGAATCCATAAGGCCCAGGGGGAGGTGAGGCCATGGGGGAGTGGGTGGGGGTATGATCTAAGTTTTATTCTGAACTGTTGTATGAAATGTACAACATTGAACAAGTTTTTAAAATTTATTTATTTGTATTTTATATGTATGGATGTTTGCCTGCACAAATGTAAGTCCACCTGTTTCATGCAATGCCTGTGAGGCCAGAAGAGTGTGTTGGATCCCTGGAACTGGAGTTACAGTTATTAGTCACCATATAGATGCTCAGAACTGAACTAAGGTCCTCTGGTAGAATAGCAAGCAATCTTAACTGCCAAGCCATCTCCCCAAACCCAGATGTTGAACAATTTTTAAAGTTACCGAGTATTTGTGTTTCTTCTCTTGAGAAGTATTTGTATTCTTCCTTAGCCCAATTGTTGGTTGACAGTTTTGTTTCCTTGCTTTTTCCAGTTGTCTATAAATTCTAGATATTAGCCCATTTTCTGAATTATAGATGGTATTGTCTCAAATTATGTGGGTTGGCTATTTGTTATGCTAATAGTTTCTTTTGCTCTTCAGAAAGTTTATAATACAATGTTCTCTCATCTGTTGATTCTTGGGGCAAATTCCTTTGTAATTAAAGGTCTGTTCAGAAAGTCATTGCCTATCTTAATGTCCTGAAGAGCATTCCCTGTTTCCTCTAGAAATTTCATATTTTGGGGGTGCTGTTGGAAAGGGTCTTATGTATTCCAGGCTGTCCTAGACTCTCTAACTTGTTAAGTCTAACCTTGAACTTCTCATCCTCCTGTTTCCACTTTTCATGTGCTGGAATTTCAGACATATACTCCCCAAAAGGCTAATGTTATATTGCTTATATAGGAAGATCAGAGTGTATGAACTTTGTTATATATAAATAGCAACAGGTAATAATATCAGCAAAATACATTAGCTCTCTTAATATATACATATATAAGGTTTATGTTAAACACTAAGTAAGTTTTAAGTTAGAACCCTATAAATATATATTAACCTGGGAAACAAAGGGAATTAGGGAGAAAAAAACCTGGGTTTATCAAATATATCATTTGTACATTTTATTATAAAATGGTATAAATATAGGCCGGGCATGGCACTGTATGCCTTTAATCCCGGCACTCAGGAAGCAGAGACAGCAGGTTTTCAGTTAGATCAAGGACACCCTGGTCTATATAGCCAGTTCAAGCAAGCTAGGGTTACAGAGAAGCCGTATCTCAAAAAGACAAAAACATATTAATGTTTTGAAGAACTGTACAAAAAATTACTTGAAATGTTAAAAGTAGTTAGACTGAAAACTCAAAGTAAGTTGAAGCAAATTAAATTGTATGTTGAGTTTATGATATAACCAGAGTAAAATTATTGTTTCTTCAAAGCTCCATAATTTCTTTCCATACACCTACACATGCAGCACAAGAATGAAAAAAATAATATATAGCTTTTAATAAGTGTTCTCATAGTAACTATTTAAAAATCTATCTAGATATATACAAATACAAACTCACATCAAAGAAAAAATATATATACATATATACACACAGATGTATACCTATATATCCACATATGCCTTAACACTTATTGATATGTATTTTATATGTATTCTCATTGTATATTTTTAAAAACACTTGTGAGCCAGGGGTGGTAGCCCATATCTTTAATCCCAGTACTCAGGAGGCAGAGGCAGGCAGGTATCTGTGATTTCAAGGCCAGCCTGTTCTATCTACAAAGCCAGTTCCAGGCCAGCTGGGGAAACAGGGAAACCCTGTCTCAAAAATACCCACAAAAATAAATAAATAAATAAATAAATAAATAAATACACGTGTTTGTAGAAATCCAAATTAACTTTCATTGTAAAACAATATTATAATATTAAAACTGAAATTTTATTATATTGCTTCAAATAACTCAATTCTGTCTTGAGCAGAGAGATTAGTTATGTCATTGGTGCAAAAAATCACTTTGCATCAGTAATTGGTGAAATAGCTGAGAATAATCTTAGAAATTTTATGTGATACAAGTTTTCACAAGGGGCTGGAGAGCTGGCTTTCAGCAGTTAAGATCACTGACTGCTCCCCAGAGGACCTTAGTCCTCTGTGTTTAGTCCCCAGCACCCACATGAGGACAAGTAATTGCCTGGAACTAAAGTTCCAGAGGATCCAAAGCCATCTTCTGGCCTCCACAGTCATTGCAGGACACAGGTGCACTTACATGCACATAAAATAAAAAATAATAAAATAAAATATTTCACAAATGTGTTGGAAAGTCAAGACTAATTGTAAGAGGTTTCAGAAGCACCCAATAAAAGGGAAAGGCAGTTTAAGATAATAAAACCAGAAGCAATTATTTTATGTAAATTTGAGAATGGTTTGAAGAATTGGGGATGAATTAAAATAACATAAAAGTAACCTCAGATAATAAATTACAGAAATAAAGGAATGGAGGCAAACAGTATTAAACACATAATAATACATAAGAGAATACGTGTAGTTTAGATCAGAAAATATTAAATTATAAGTTTAAGTTAGAAAACATTTGGCTATCATTAAATTATATTCTTATTTGGGAGAATTTTAATTTTGTTGTTGCTTATGTCTCCTAATTTTTTTTTCAAAACGCATATTTCCTACCTTACTAAAAGAAGTTTAACTAATAAATAAAATATAAATTCATTTTTTAAATTTTATATCCAAGAATAAGTAATACTGTTCATTACATGAGTTTAGAACCATGTCTGTAGTCTTCAAAATTAGTCTTCATTTGTTGAATTATATCTGAGAATTTCAATACCAAATAGTAACAAAGATATCTTGCTTAAAAAATCAAACTAAAATCTTTGAATGAAATTTGAAATAATTATCACTCATTATATATATATTCATATATATATATATGTATATATATATATATATATATACACATATATATATTTCTACGAGATTATGCTACAAATCAAATCTAGACCCGTGCCCCCTTCCCTGCCCTCCCCCACCCCACCAGAGTTCATACATTCTGCCAAACATATTTTCATCTTTTTCTCAGTCTTTCTCAAAATTCTCGATGCAGAAGTTGATTGTTTCGAGCAGAAGTTCACCGTTTCAGTCAGTTCTTTGACACAGTCTTTTCTGTTGTTCTTTCCAATATGCATCCCTCCCAACTACTTGGACAGAAGCTCAAGGAGCCCTGCACAAGAAATATTTACAACTAGGTAATTAGCACTAGCATCCACAGATGAGGGATACCATTCATTGTTTGTTCTTCTGAGACTGTGTTACATTACTTAACATAATATATTCTAGTTCCATCCATTTATCTGCAAAGTTCATGACATCATCTTTCTTTACTGCAGCATAGAACTCCATTGTGTAGATATACCACACTTTCTCTATCCACTCATCAGTTGAGGGGCACTTGGGATGGTTCCAGCTTTTTGCTATTGTGAACAGAGGTGCAATAAACATGACTGTGCATGTATCTTTGCGGTAAGATGAGACTTATGGTATATACCCAGGAGTGGTATGAATGGTCCAGGTGGTAAGCGCATTTTGAGTCTTCCAAGGGTTCTCCATACTGCTTTCCAAAGTGGTTGTACGAGTTTACGTTCCCACCAGCAGTGGATGAGTGTTCCCCTTTTCCCAAAACCTCTCCAGCACTTGGTATCATTTGTTTTATTGATCCTAACCAGTCTTATCGGAGTGAGATGATAACTTAAAGTGGTTTTAATTTGAATTTCCTTAATAATTAGTGACATTGAACACTTTTTCAGATGTTTCTCGGCCATCTCTAATTCCTCACTTGTGAAGGCTCTGTTCAGCTCTTTGCTCCATTTTTTGAGTGATTCATTTGTTTTCTTTCTTCTTTGTGTTTTGAGTAGTTTATATTTTCTGGAAATCAATGTTTTATCATATGTATCTGCAGCGATGGTTTCCTCTCACTCTATGGGTTTTCTCTTCAATTCCTTGATTGTTTGTTTTGATGTACAGAATCTTTTAAGTTTAATGAGGTCCCATTTGTCAACTGTCAATCTTATTTCTTGTGACGCCGCTGTCTGATTTAGGAAGTATTTTTTCCTACACCTATATCTTGTAGGCTGCTGCCAACTTTTTCTTCTATCGCCTCCAGAGTTTGGAGTTTCACATTGAGGTCTTTGATCCAACTGGAGTTGATTTTTGTACAGGGCAAGAGGTAGG
This sequence comes from Rhizomys pruinosus, assembly GCA_009823505.1. Classification (NCBI taxonomy): domain Eukaryota; kingdom Metazoa; phylum Chordata; class Mammalia; order Rodentia; family Spalacidae; genus Rhizomys; species Rhizomys pruinosus. The sequence goes on along the minus strand of VZQC01009476.1, from coordinate 7,030 downwards.
GGTTTAATTTAATTCTTCTACAAGTGGTGATCCAGTTTTGCCAATACCACTTGCTGAAGATGCTCTCTTTTCTCCATTGTGTCTTCTTGGCCCCCTCGTCAAATATGAGGTGGCTGACATTGTATGTGCTAAAATTTGGATCTTCAGTTTTGTTCCATTTGTCAACGGGTCTGTTTTTGTGTCAGAGCCAAGCTGTTTTTATGACTATAGCCCTGTAGTATAGTTTGAAGTCTGGTATAGCGATCCAATCCCCCCCTTTATTGCTCTGTTCACTCAGAGTTGCTTTGGCTGTTCAGAGTCTTTTGTTTTTCCATATGAAATTAAGAACTTTTTTTCCAAGCCTGTGAAGAAACTCTTGGGGATTTTAATTGGGATTGGGTTGAATCTGTACAATATTTTATGTAGAATGGACATTTTTACTATGTTAATTTTCCCAATCCATGAGCATTGGAGGACTTTCCATCTTCTAATGTCTTCTCCAATTTCCTTCTTCAGGGGTTTAAAAAAAATTTTGTAGATATCTTTGGTGTCTTTGATTAGGTTTGTTCCAAGGTATCTTGTTGTTTTTTAGGTTATTGTGAGTGGGAAGGACTCCTTGTATTCCTTCTTCAGTTGCTTGTTGTTGGTGTAAAGAAAGGCTACTGATTTTTCTAGGTTAATTTTGTATCCTGCCACTTTTCTGAAGCTGTTAATCATTTCTAGGATTTTTCTGGTGGAGGTTTTAGCATCCCTTAAGTAAACAATCATATCATCAGCAAAAGAGGATAACTTGAGCTCCTCTTTTCCAATTAGTGCTCTGTTAATTTCCTTTTCTTGCCTTATTGCCCGAGCAAATGTTTCAAGCACTATATTGAAGAGGAGTGGTGACAGAGGGCAGCCTTGCTGAGTTCCTAACTTTAAGGGGAATGCTTCTGTCTCTTCTCCATTTAGGATGATGTTGGCTGTGGATTTCCTGTATATCAATTTGATTACATTGAGGAATGTTCCCTCCAATCCAATTCCCTCTAGGACTTTAAGCATGAAGGGATGCTGGATTTTGTCAAAGAACATTTCTGCCTCAATTGAGATGATCCTGTGTTTTTTGTCTTTCAGTCCATTTATGTGTTTTATGATATTTATTGATTTACATTTGTTGAACCATCCCTGCAACTCTGGTATGAATCTAATTTGGTCATGATGGATGATCTTCTTGATGTGGGACTGTATGCGGTTTGCAAGTATTTTGTTGAGAATTTTTGCATCTGTGTGCATTAATGAGATGGGTCTATAGTTCTCCTTTTTGCTTGTATCTTTGCCTGGTTTTGGTATTAGAGTGATGCTGGCTTCATAGAAATAATTTGGGAGAATTCCCTCTGTTTGTATCCTTCTGAACAATTTGAGTAATAATGGTTGTAAGTCTTTTTGAAATGTTTTATAGAATTCTGCCATGAAACGATCTGGGCCTGGGCTTTTCTTAGTTGGGAGGTTTCTTATTACATCTTCAATTTCTTCATATATTATGGGTCTGTTTAAGCTGTAGATATCTTCTTGGTTAAGCTTTGGTGATTCCCAGGATTTCAGATATTCATCCATTTCTCCTAGGTTTTCAAACTTAGTAGAGTATAGGTTTTTGAAGTATTCCTATATGATTGTCTGGGTCTTTTCATTGTCTGTTGTGATATTTCCCCTTTCATCACAGAATCTATTGATTTGGAGTTACTTTTTCTTTCTTTTGGTTAACTGGGCTAGAGGTCCGTCTATCTTGTTTATTCTCTCAAAGAACCAACATGTGGATTCATTGATTTTTTTTGTATGCTTTTCTTTGTTTATATTTCATTGATTTCTACTCTGATTTTTGTTATTTCTTCCTGTCTGTTGCATTTGAGGTTCATTTGTCATTGTCTCTCATGTGTTTTTAGCTGCAATGTTAGATTGTTCACTTGTGCTCTTTCTGTTTTTCTGATGTAGGCACTCAGGGCTATAAACTTCCCTCTTAGGACTGCTTTTAAAGTATCCCATAGGTTTTGTTGTGTTGTATTATCATTGTCATTCAATTCCAGGAATGCTTTTATTTCTTTCTTTATCTCTTCCTTGACCCATCCATTATTCAGGAGTGTGTTGTTTAATCTCCATGTGTTCTTGTAGATAGTAGGACTTATCCTGGTGTTGATATTGAGCTTTTTTGCACTGTGGTCTGATAGAATGCATGAAATTATTTCAATCTTTTTGTTTTTGTTGGGGTTTTTCTCTGGTCCCAGTATGTTGTCGATTTTGGAGAATGTTCTGTCAGGTGCTGAGTAAAAAGTGTATTCTCTTGTATTTGGGTGTAGTATTCGGTAGATGCCTCTGAGGTCCATTTGGTGTTTCATAACATTCAGTTCAGATGTCTCTCTGTTTATTCTTTGTCCAGTTGATCTGTTGAAAATACTTAGTGAGATATTGAAGTCCCTTACTATGAATGTGCTGGGGTTAATCTGTGCCTTGTGGTCCTGGAGAATTGTCTTTATAAAGTTTGGTGCACCAGAGTTTTGTGCACATATATTCATGATTGTGAAATCTTCATGGTCAATTGTACCTTTGATAAAGATGTAATGGCTCTCTTTGTCTCTTCTGATTTCTTTTACTTTGAAGTCTATTTTGTCAGATATTAAAATAGCAATGCATGCTTTCTTTTTCGTACCATTTGCTTGGAATATTTTTTCCATCCCTTCACCTTAAGTTGGTATGAGAGTGAGATGGGTTTCTTGTAGACAGCATATAGATTGGTTCATCCAATCTCCCACTCTATGTCTTTTGATTGGGGAGTTTAGTCCACTAATATTTAAGGTTATAATTCAAAGATGTGTGTTGCTTCCTTTTACCTTATTATCCATTTGCATTTTCAGTCTCATTTTCTACTTCTGTAGTTATGTTTTTGTTAATTTCTCTTTCTAGGTACCTGGGGATAGTTACTCCTTTTTTCTGTCCTTTGAATTGCTTCAAGTATTTTCTGAAGGTTGGTTTTCCAGACATGTATTCTATCATCTTCTTTATGTCATGGAAGATTTTTCTCTCTCCTTCAACTATAATCGACATTTTTGCTGTGTATAGAACCTGGGTTGACATCTATAGTCCTTTAACACTGGTAATGCTTTGCTCCATGTTCTTCTTGCTTTCATAGTTTGCACTGAGAAGTCAGTTGTAAGCTGATGGGTTTCCTCTTATATGTAACTTGTTTTCTCTTGTGCTTTCAGAATTTTGTCTTTGTTTTGGGCATCTAGCATTTTAACTGTGATATGGCATTATTTTCTGATCTTGTCTGTTTAGAGTTCTTTGTGCTTCTTGCATTTGTATTGGTTTGTCTTTTTTTAGTTTGGGGAAATTTTCATCTATTATTCTGTTGAATATATGATCAATGCCATTCTCTTGAGATTCTTCTCCTTCCTCTATTCCTATGATGTGGAGTTTCGATCTTTTCATAGTGTCCCATATTTCCTTGTTGTTCCACTTTTGTGTATTTTTAAATTTTTCATAATCTATGCTTAAGCTTTTTAGTTGTTCTGTGTTATCTTCCAGGTCTGATATTCTTTGTTCTGCCTCCTACATTCTATTTCTGAGGCTTTTTCCATTCCTTTCCTCTTGATTGGATGAGTGTTATATTTCCTTTTTCATTTCATCCTGTGAGTTTAGTATTTTCACTTCCTTTTGGAGCTTCTCAATCTCTTCCTGTAGTTCCTTGCTTTGCTGGTTGGTTTCCTTTTTCAGTGATTCCACTTCCTTCTGGAGTTTGTCATTTTCTCCCTCTAGTTCTTTCTGGAGCTTGTCATTCTCTCTCTTTAGTTCTTTCTGAAGTTTTTCATTCTCTCCCTCTTAGTTCAATGACTTGTTCTTTATATTCTTTGACTTCTCTGAATACATCTGCAATTGTTCCTCTAAGGTCTGTGTCCTGGGTCACCCCCAGGGAGATGTCACTGTAGGAATCTCCAGCAGGGTTGTTAGAGCTTGGTGTGGAATTATCCTGCACCTTTCCAATGTTGTCCCTTCATCGTGTCCCTGGCATGTGGGTTTCCATTTTTGCCTGTATTCTGATGCAAATCACAAGTGTTTCTTCGCTGTGTTGAAGGCTTGTTTTGCTTGCTTCCTTCAGATGCCTTTTTCCCCCATTGTTTATGGAGTGTTGACTTGTCTAGGTTTCAGGTTTTCAATTTTGTTTATATACTCTGTGCTTCAGGTGGTCCTGGAAAGTCCCTGATCTAAGCTCTATGCACTCCTCACTTATTCTTTTACAATTTTTATTTTATTTGTGTGTATGTTTGTACCTGTGATGTTCATGTGTGCGTGCAGGCATGTGGAGGTCAGAGGACAACTTTGAAAAGTCTTTTCAGCCTAGTGTCTGGGGATCAAATTCAGGTCATCACATTTGCATGGCAAGTGCTTTTAGCTGCTGAGCGTCCTGGTCGGCCCTTTTGTAGCTTTTAATTCCCCAAATTCCAAGCCATTTATTTTTCAGAGATGCTTTTTGTAAGTTTTTTTTTTTCTACCAGGTACCATCTAAAATAACCACTAATACAAATGAAGTTGTATTTCTGTTTCTACTTTCTGCATAAAATAGAAATATATTTTTATTTTTGCCTTTTATGTAAACACTGAAAAGAACCCCATTGTTGGTAACTGATATTGAAAAGTACTTTTTTAACATTTTTTTATTGATGCTTTGTGCATTTCATACATCATTTTCCAATTCAGTTCAGGCATATTTCCCTTTCCCTTCCCCCCACCCCCACCCCATCCCAGATCATGCATTCTGCCATAACTGTCCTGCCATGAACTTTGCAGGTAAATGGGATGGAGCTACAGCGAAACAGACTGTAATTATGTTAAGTGAAGTGTAACACAGTCCCAGAAAAAAAAATGGGACAAATATTGTTCCCTCATATGTGGATGCTATACCAATAACCCAGATATAATATTTCTCATGGAGAGGGATACATAGTAAAAGAACAACAACAGAAAGACTGCATCAAAAAATGGACTAAATGGTTGAATTGGGAAGGGGGGGGTGGGGAGGGACAACGGGTGTATATTCATTAATGGCATATTTAATTGATGTGAGTTCAACAAGATATCCAGTTTTGTCTAGACACTGTCTACAGGATACATGGTGTTTTTAGGACTTAGTAAAAAATATAATATGTTATACTAAACAACATTGGCTTACAGACTCTTGATAAAAACGGTTAATGCATCTGAGTTAAGTGGAGATATAAATCTCTGTTTCCACATTGTTTTACATAAAATGTAGACAATATACTTTGGGATTGGCACATACAAATGTCTCTATTTAATTTCTCTGTTGTACAGTATCACTTGTAGCATATCTCTTTGATGATTTAACTAAAATTTAAGTTTGCTTCCAAGTTAATCACATATAGTCACCCAAAACAACATGGGTGAATTTGATGAAATCTGTGCCTTGATTCCACCCTATAGATATGTATATTATACAATGTCTTCTGGAGACTCATGGGTTAAAAAAAAGGGGGTACAGATAGACATGAATCTTTTCGTCAAAAAACTTGCAATTCAAATCTTAAAACTAACTATGGGAAAATATATTTGTGGTTCCAAGAGACAAAATGTCACCAACATTAATGGGCCGAGAAAGAAAAGATACGCTTTGCATGAGTAGGATGTACCAGAAAGTGCCAACTGAAGGTGACCCGTCTGAATATTGAAGGAAGAAAAGCCTCAGATTGCATAAACATCGTACCCCTCTGTGGGGCCTACTGTAACAACTATTTATTAATTCGTCCTAATGAAACCTACCTTCTAGGTGCCGAAAGGTTTTTATGAGAGACTTTCTTGCCTTCCTCCCCGAACAAGGAGAATATGATGATGATGAGGTCGCTCTCAACTGTAAACTGGAGAATAATATTATAGAGATAATCTCTCATAAAACTGCTAAAACTCCTACTTTAATTAAAACTAAAGACATAAGAAATGTGAAAAGGATTATTCTCTGTTCAGAACCAATATAATACTAAAGTCCTAAGCTATGCACTTAAGCAAAATATATTAATACGGAGCTTTGACATCAGCAATGGATTATTGTACAGGGAGATGTTGGCCAGGGGATCCAAGGCCCCACAAAAGGTAAAGCTTCCTTGCCTCAAACTGGGAAACTGCAAGAAGAGGCGAATAAGGCACCGTGCTGCTGAAGACCTGATTAACATGGGAGGGATGTATTGAGACCACACATGCAAGTGTACAGATGGCCCCTGGAATAACCAGAGATGTTACCAAAAGGTCTCTAAACCAATAAAGCAAATAGGGTCTCCTTGAGTCAAGCAAGCTCTTCCATCAGCACCAGCTACACCTCACCTGCTGGAAATACTGTGCATCAGAGGCAGCCATATGCCTGTATATCCCAAATCAATTGCTATTGGCTCTTCTCTCTGAGGAATAACCATGGCTGATGCCACAAGCTTACATCCTCTTACAGTTAGGAGATGTTATAAGCCACAGTAAGACCCCTGGCATATTTAACAGGAAAAATTAATTCATGGAATTAACATATCATCCAAATATATGTGTCTATTCCAAAGTATCCTACCATAACTATTAGTGCTTTTTAAATACTATAATATCTAATTGCTTGTGCTTCATTAGTAGGATCAGGTTATTCCTGGACAAACTGTCAGCCCATGAAAGAAAAACAGCCAGAATTGACCAGAGTCCAAGACAACAGCTCCAGAAAGAGTGGACTGTTTTGCTCTCATCCACCTGTGCCCTTTCTAAGCCTAGGGAACAATCTGTGAAGAGGGGTCCGGTAGAATGTAAGGGCTCAGGATTGTGGGTGAATCATGAAACTAACACAATGTAGAAAAAAAAAAAACGGAATATTATAACTTGATTGAAATACAAACCCTCACCCCCGCTGGATGGTGGACAGGGCTGTGTGGGTATTTGGCACAACAGCCTGCAAATGTGTTTTATATGGAAGGATGCTGTACTCATGCTATTTATCATTTGATAAACTAAAAAAATGAAAACATAACTTGAGAAGAAAGAT
>VZQC01009471.1:99216-110063 GCA_009823505.1 Rhizomys pruinosus | reverse complement strand
CTCTACAACAAAAATTTTAAACCCCTGAAAAAGGAAATTGAGAAAGACATCAGAAGATGGACAAACCTCCCCATGCTCATGGATTGGGAAAATAAATATAGTAAAATTCCATCCTACCCAAACTAGTGTACAGATTTAATGCAATCCCAATCAAAATCCCCAAGAATTTCTTCACAAGGCTTGGAAAAAAAATCCTCAATTTCATTTTGGGAAAAACAAAAGACCCTGAATAGCCAAAGCAACCCTGAGGCGAAAAGAGCAATACAGGGGGGATCACTATACCAGACATCAAACTATACTACAGGGCTATAGTCATAAAAACAGCCTTGGTACTGGCAAAAAAAAACAGACCAGTTGACCAATGGAATAAAACTGAAGATCCCAAACCTGACTCATCAATTTCAGCCACCTCATATTTGACAAAGGGGGCAAGAAGACACAATGGAGGAAAGACAGTATCTTCAGCAAGTGGTGCTGGCAAAATGGATCACCACCTGTAGAAGAATGTAATTAAAACCCTACTCTCACCTTGTACAAAGTCAACTCCAGATGGACAAAGACCTCAATGTGAAACCCAAACTCTGGAGTGAGGTTAGAAGAGAAAACTGGCAGCAGACTACAAGACGTAGTGTAGGAAAAGACTTCCTAAATCAGACAAAGCAGCTGCACAAGAAATAAGATAAAAAATTGACAAATGGGATCAAGAGCTCTTACACAAAAAAAAAGAAATAATAAAGGAAGTGAAGAGAAAACCCACAGAGTGGGGAGGAACCTTCACGCAGACACATCTGACAAAGCTAATCATCCAGAGTATAAAGTATCAAAAAAACAAAGAAGAAAGAACAAATGAATCACTCAAAAGAATCGGAGCCAAAGATCTGAATAGAGGACTTCACACAGGAGGAATAGAGTGGCCGAGAAACATCTTAAGAAGTGTTCACATCCTTGATAATTAAGAAATGCAAATTAAAACCACTTTGAGATATCACCTTACTCCAATGTAAGACTGGCTAGATCGAGAAACAAAGATACAAGTGCTGGAGAGGTGTGGAGAAAGGGGACACTCATCCATTGCTGGTGGGAATGTAACTGTACAGCCACTATGGAAAAAACAGTGTGGAGAACCTTAGAAGACTCAAAACGACCTTCCATTTGACCCAGTCATATCCACTCCTGTGGGTATATACCCACAAGATCACATTCTTACTGCAGAGATACATGCACAGCTATTTATTGCAGCTCTTTCACAATAGCAAAAAGCTGGAACCAGCCCAGGTGCCCCAAAACTGACGAATGGATAGAAAAATGTGGGTACATATACATGGAGTCTATGCAGCTGGTAAAGAGGGAACAACATCATGAACTTTGCAGGTAAATGGATGGAGCTAGAAGACATTATGTTAAGTGAAATAACACAGTCCCAAAAAACAAACGACAAATGGTGTCCCTCATATGTGGATGCTAGTACCATAACCCAGATATAAATATTTCTCGTGAGAGATGAGCATAGTATAGAAAGAACAGTCAGCAGAAATACTGCATCAGAAAACAGATCCGAAATGGTGAATTGGGAAGGGGGGAGGGGGGGGGACACGGGTGTATATTTATTATAGCATATTTAATTGACGTGAGTTTCAACAAGTATCCAGTTTTGCCTAGACCACTGTCTACAGATACATGATGTTTTAGGATTTAAGTAAAAATAAATGTGTATTTACTATAACAACATTGGTTTTCATACTCTGATAAAAATGGTAATGCATCTGAGGTAAATGGAGATATAAATCGCTGTTGTCCATTATTTGTTTACATAAAATTTGTAGAGCAATAACCCTGGGATTGGCACATACAAATGTTCCTATATTTCTCTGTTTACAGTATCAACCTTTGTAGCATTCTCTTTAAGATGATTTAACATAAAAATTAAGTTTCTCCCCAAGTTAATCATATAAGTCACCCAAAAAACCATGGTAAATTTGATGAAATCTGAGCCTTGATTTCCACCCTATAGTTATGTATAATATAAACTTTCTTCTGGAGACTCAGGCGCTTAAAAAAAGGGGGGGTACAGAATAGACATGAAACACTTTCTCATCAAAACCTGCGCACTTCAAATCTTAAACTAACTATGGGAAAAGATTTGTGTTCCAACAGGACAAAAAGTCACCAACTTAACGGCTGGGAAGAATGATACAGCTTTGCATTGAGTAGGATTACCAAAAGTGCCAACTGAAAGGTTGACCCGTCTTGAACTCGAAAGGAAGAAAAGCCTCAGATTGCCATAACATCGAACCCCTCTGTGGCCCTACATGTAAACAACTATTTATAATGAGTCCTAATGAACTTACCTTCTAGGTGCTGCAAAGGTTTTGATATGAGAGACTTTCTTACCTCCCCCTCAGAACAAGGAGAAATATGGAACGATGATGAGGTTGCTCTCCAACTGTAAATTGGAGACACTATTATAGAGTAATCTCTTATTAAAATGGTAAAACTGCCTTCTTTAATTGACTAATAGACATAAGAACTGTGAAAAGGATATTCTCTTTTCAGAACCAAATTAATACTAAAGTCCTTAAACTATGCACTTAAGCAAAAATATATAATACAGGAGCTCTGACATCATATGGATTATTCTACCAGGGAGGATGTTGGCCAGGGGATCTAAGGCCCCCAAAAGGTAAAGGCTCCTTGCCTCTAAACTGGGATTACCTGCAAGAAGAGAGGGTGATAAGGCCTGCGTGTGAAGACCTGACATTAACATGGGAAAGATGTATGGAGACCCACACATGCAAGTGTACAGATGGCTCTGGAAACCAGAGAGTGTTACCAAAGGCCACTAACCAATAAAGCAATATGGGTCTCCTTGAGTCAAGCAAGACTCCTACCGTCAGCACCAGCTACACCTCACCTCGTGAAAAGCGTGCGCAGAAGGGCAGCCATATGCCTGTATATCCCAAATCTAATTGGCTATTGGTCTCTCCTTGGAGGAATAACCCATGGCTGAGCCACAAAGCTTACATCCTCTACAGGTTAGGAGTTCATAAGCCACAGTAAGACCTCGTCATACTTAACAGGGAAAAAATGTAATTCAGGATCAACAATCATCTAAACATTGTATTGTGTCTTACCAAGGTAACCTACTATAACTATTAATGCTGTTTAAATACCTATATATCTAATTGCTTGTGCTTCATTAGTCGGATCGAAAGGTTATTCCTGGACAAAACTATCAGCCCATGAAAGGAAACAGCCAGAATTGACCAGAGTCCAAGACAACAGCTCCAGAGAGAGTGGACTGTTGCTTCTCATCCACCTGTGCCCCTCTTCTAAGCCCAGGGAATACAACTGCGGAAGAGGAGACGTGGTTGCGGAGTTTGTCAATCTGTTCCTTTAGTTCTTTCTGATGTTTGTCATTGTATCCCTCTAGGTCCTTTTTGAGTTTTTCATTCTCTCTCTTTAGTTCTCTGAATTCCTCTTTATGTTCTTTAATTTCTCTGCATAGGTCTGCAATTATTCCTCTAAGATCTGTTCCTTGGGTCTCCTCCAAGGGGTTCCCATTTTAGCTATCTACTACTGGTTTGGTAGCGCTTGATGCAGGATTTTCCTGTGCCTTTCCCATGTTGTCCCTTTGTCGTATTCCTGGCATGTGGGCTTCCCTTTTGAGGTTCAGATCACAAATACGTTTTCACTATGTTAGGGGATAGTTTTACTTTCCTCCTTTAGATAATTTTCCCCCCCTTTCCTCCTCCTTTTTTATGGAGTATTGACTTGTCTAGTTTTCAATTTTGTAAACCACTCTTCTCTTCTTGCTCTGAAGGTTCTCCAAAAAAAGGTCCATTTGGATTCTCACCAATCTCGGGGGGTGGGGGGGAGATATGCCTGATCTAGCCCACACCCCGGCAGCCTTCACAAAGGTGCAGAGCACTAGCCCACTGGCCACCGGACCCTCCGGCCCCAGCGACAAAGAAAGAAGTAGAGCGGTCCCACCCATGACCCCCTATCTGCGGCAGAGGCTTGCCCAGGTAACTTCCCTGCGCCCGCACAGAGGTGCAGAGCACTAGCCCACTGGGCGCCGGACCCTCCGGCCCTGGCGACAAAGAAAGACGTAGGGCGGTCCCACCCACGACCCCCTACCTGCTGCAGAGGCTTGCCCAGGTAACTTCCCTGCGCCCACACAAAGGTGCAGAGCACTAGCCCACTGGCCGCTGGACCCTCCGGCCCTGGCAACAAAGAAAGCTCCTATTTCCTTAATAAAATGTTCCCATAGCTAACTTTAAACAATGAATTAAACTACATTTATCAATTATTTTCTATGTGTGTGTTACAAAAATATGTGGAGGTCAGAGGACAAATTCTGAGTCTATTGAGTCTCTCCTTCCACTATTTAGGTCTTATGGGTTGAATTCAGATCGTCGTGCTTGGCACCATGGCCCCTTTACCTGCTGAGCCATCTCACTCGTGCCCCCCCCCCGCCTTCTGGTTATTTCATGTCAATTAAATTGCCATCCAGGGTTGTTTTTAAACTCGTGTATGTGTGTGTGTGTGTGTTTTGTAAAGAAACTTTAATGTGATTATTGTGTGAAATATAATGAGCTTCACTCTGATATTTGATAATTTTAAAAGCAAACAGAAGTTTCCAACAAGTGAGTGCAAGTGCCCATGGATGTCAGAGGCTTCAGATCCCCTGGAACTGGAGTTATAGGCAGTTGTGACCCATGCAGATTTGGGTCATTGGCAATTCAGTATGTACTGTCAAGTGCTGAGCCATCTCTCCAGCACCTGTTCCTATTTATGTTTCCATACACAACAAGGGAAGCATGGAAATCTACATATCACTGAATTCTTCCACTTCCTGTTCTCCATCTATAGTCTGCAGCCTACCACTTCTCTACCTTTCTTTTCACACTCACCTTACTCCTTCACCGTAATATTCATCTTCTCATTCTTCCATTGCACAGATAGGAAGAGTCAAAATCAGAAGGACATCTCGAGTCTCAGCTTTGCCATTCACTTACTTCATGACTTTGGAAAATATTCTTTTCTGAGCCTTAGGTACTTTGATTAGAATAATGCTATTTAGGGGCTGGAGAGATGGCTTAAGGTTAAGTATGCATACTACTCTTGCAAATGACCCATCTTCAGTTCCTAGCATCCATGCTGGGCAGTTCACAACCACCTATAACCACAGCTCCAGGGCATCTGTCATCCTGCTCTGGCTTTTATGGGATGGCACCTACAAGTACAAGCCCACGGTTGGGCACAAACATAACTACACATATTTCAACTTTTTAAAAAATTATAATCTAAAATAAGAGTAATTCTACTTGTGACCCATGATTATTAGAGAGTGTACATGAGATACACAGTTATCTGTTTCTGGTATGCATAGTAGAGCTCAATAAATATTCACTCTTTTAAAGTGTTTTGGTGGTTTCCTATTACACATAGGATAAATTTTCAATGATTTAGTACAATAGTGAGAAAGAAATAACTTCTGCAATTTAGTCCTGATCTATCGTTCCATTCACTCCTCTGGGGTATGGTAACATGAACCTTGTGTTCAGTTGAGGGTATTTCATTTATTGTCCTAACAACAAATCACTTTTTTTCCATCAATTTGGGTTTATTGCCAGATAAACACTGTGTTTTTGAGGGATTTAAAACATATGTAACTTTGGTTGTGCATTTAGGGTACCACTTGGGAGTTCAGAGAATAAAGGGAGGGAGGGGAGGTTGGAAAAAGAAAGGAAGGGAAAGGGGAGGGAAGTAGATTGGAGGAAATGAATCAGAGGAAGTGAAGGGGAGATGGAGACAGAAAGGAGACTGGGAGGAAGAAAAGAGAGAAGTAGGGAAGAATAAACTAGGCACAGGTTTTGGAAGAAGCCTGTGCCTTCTGTTGTTCTTTACTTCCCAGTAAATCTCTGTGGTTCTATAGTTCAGCCAACTGCATCCTTTCCTTTTTCTCTGCTTGTCAAAGGGAACTTTCAGCTCTTAAACAGATCTTCCTCTTTGATGACTGACAATAATTTAAACTCTACTAAATTTTCCTTCTTTTAATTCTTCTTTTTTTTTTTTTTTTTGGTCTTTTTGAGATTGGGTCTCCCTTTAGTCCCAGCTGGCCTGGACCTCACTGTGTATACCAGGTTGGCCTTGAACTCATAGAGATCTACCTGCCTGTACCTCTCAAGTGCTGGGATTAAAGGTGTTTGCCACCATGCCTGGCTCCTTCTTTAAATTCTTACAGTGCTTATTATGATCCTTCTTCCTTTAGTCTGCATTACATATTGATTTATACACTTACTTAAGTTGGCATGAATCTATGATTTTACTGAACCCTTGGGTGTAGGTTTTATTCCATTCCCTTTGCCCCATTCCTCTGAGTGGTTATAGGTATTTAGAATTTATTTGTTCATTCATATCAAAGATGATATTTTCATAATCTTTTCTAGTGAAAAATAACACAGACTTTAGTGTTTTATTTAATTATAAGTTGGTCCAATTACAATTACACTTACTAAACTTCTTCGATTAAAGTTAAATAAATGATTCTTACATACTATGCAAAATGTTAAATTTTATTGATATCTGTAATAGTTTTTCTCTAAAAATTATTACTTGTGAGAGTTACAGATTATCCATCTTTAATATTCAGAGTATTTCAACACATGTATATGGAAATTTTAAATGTTTTCTTCATTAAATAATTCCCTTAGTTCATTTTATATTTTATTTTCTTAAAGAAGTTTAACTCTAAAATAGAGCATTATCCAAAGTGAAAAGCTGCATTTCTAAATGAACTGTCATTAAAAGTGGCAGGAAGGAGAGCATTGATGTACCATGTCTTAAGCCATCCTTCCGTCATTTGTGCTGCTGTTGAAGCATATTTTTAAGCCCTTGATGTGACTATATCAGCAAAATATAATAAATTAACATGAATAATCCTCGACTTTTATTATACTCTATCTTTTCACATGAAAAGCATGTAAGTAGGCATGAAATACCATGAATTTTCTACCCCTAACTGCGTTATATAAAGAGCTGTTGTAGGCATATGAAGTGCTTTTAATCTGAATGAACTTCATTAGCTTTGGATTTAGTTGTGCATTCAGGGTACAAGTTGAAAGGCCTACCTGTTTGCTAAGGCTTTTCTTGGAGTTTGCCTGAGCAACACAGAAAGAATATAGTGACATGATAGAAATATTTCAAGAAATGATTATAAAAAAAAGCACTTTTGAACATTCACAGAGACCTACTCAACAGACTAACACAATTCATTGAAAACTGATCAAGACTTGTCTAACAGGAGCTTTTATTCACTAGAGAGAATCCATTATGGAATCTCAATTACCTATGAACCGTGAAAAGCCCAAGATGATATACCATCTTCAGGAGGGACAAGAAAAGCCTGTAAACAACATCTTCTTATCATAAGCTTGCTCCACGCCAGGCAGGTCTTTAACTCCTAGACATATCTTACTAAAACTATAACCCTATAAAGCATATATACTATTTTCTTCTGTTTATAGATGTTATGTAGAAGGAAAAGATGTTAAAACAGTTGTCCAAAGCTACAAAGCTAGGTTACAGAGTTACTGAGTCTTGAACCCAGATGGTCTGATCATTCCACCCTTTAGCCACTCTGGTATGCAGAGAACAGAAATTAAATCCATGACATAAAATAAAAGGAATCTCAGAAGTTTACTTTTGGGGAGAATCACTATTAAGCAGAATATACTATTTACTAGTAATGTACTACTTAGTAATTGCTTGTAGCACAGGGTATGGTCATGTATACCTTTACTTCTAACAACCAGGAGGCAGAAACAAGCAAATCACTGAAGGGCTGCCCGGGATAGTGTACATAGTGACTTTCAGGTGAGCTGGGGCTATTTTAAAAAAAGAAAGAACTGCTTATAACTAAGATACTAAATTTGAAAGTTAAAAATGGTTTACAAAACAATGATGAACAAAAATTTCCATACAACCCTTCTAGCCCACAAATGGGGCCTTGGCTAGGACTAGACAATGATAACGGGTTAAGAGTGGGAGGTGTGGGCTGGAGAGATGGCCTAGCAGTTAAGAGTGCCGACTGCTCTTGCAGAGGACCTGGATTCGATCCCCAGCACCCACATGGCGGCTGAGAACCGTCTGTAACTCCAGTTCCAGGGAAATCCGACTCCCTCTTCTGACTTCCGTGGCATTGCACAACACGGGTGCACAAACCTACATGCAGACAATACATTCATACACATAAATAAGTAAAATAAAAGAAAAAGAAAAATTAAAAAAAAGAGTGGGAGGTGTGTGTGTGTGTGTGTGTGTGTGTGTGTGTGTGTGTGTGTGTATAGCCGGGCGTGGTGGTGCACACCTTTAATCCTAGCACTCGGGAGGCAGAGGCAGGTGGATCTTTGCGAGTTCAAGGCCAGCCTGGTCTACAGAGTGAGTTCCAGGACAGTTGGGGCTACAGGGAGACCCTGTCTTGAAAAAGCCAAAAAAAAAAAAAAAAAAAAGATTTCTTCATCTGAAAATGAGCCATTTATATCTAATAAATACATCACAGATCAGAATAAATAGTGGGATTAGGAAATAAAGTATATAAATTTGTGATACATACTAAATTAGTTTCTTTTAGTCATTGCATAATGATGTCTACTTACATCAAAACATCATGCTTAATACCATTAGTATATATAATTTTTATTTGTCAGTCAATAAATAAAATGATATATTAAATGTTAGGATATTGAGGTAATGAATATACATCTGTAGGGCAAATGGTCAAATAATCTGTTCAGTGATATAAGGAACTGGGACATAAGATAAAATATGTTAGTGACAGCAACATAAAAAGTCTCAAAAGGCTGAATCATGTACAGTTTAGACAGCCGTAAATGTTATATGACTCAGAAAGTGTTCTGCATGACATAGAACCCATTCATTGAAAAAGAACATACAGACATTAAAGATGCACATGGAGAGAAAGGATAAAAATTTTCTATGAAATGGATGAGTAGGAAAGTCCAATATTTCTAGATAATCTCCAAATTGTTTACACACCTAAAAACTTTAGAACTGTCCATTTTAAAAGTGCAATAGAAGCATAGATCATGAACAGCATAGCTTAGACTGGTTCTTCAGAAGGACTTCATAGGGGAGGTGAGGATGGTTTTCAACATGGAC
The DNA here is from genome assembly GCA_009823505.1 of Rhizomys pruinosus. NCBI lineage: Eukaryota > Metazoa > Chordata > Mammalia > Rodentia > Spalacidae > Rhizomys > Rhizomys pruinosus. Next base: position 100,880 of record VZQC01009471.1, on the reverse strand, counting down.
GGCTTAATCTTTCTTCATATAATGATTTAGAAGAAGGAATATTAATCAAAGTCAGAGATGGATGGTCCAGGAAAGATTCACTTAACTCCAGAGAGACTGCTGTTGAAGACTTGAAGGGGACCAGGACTAAAGGACAGGGTAGAAAAGATGAAAACTGGTAGATAAAGATCATATGGTGGGTAAAGACCAACAGTGAAGGTATAGGAATGCCTGGGTGGGAGTCCTGTAAGAAGCTGCTTGCTCACTAAAGATCTATGAGAATTTTCCTTAGGATTAGAATCTCTACAAATTAAAAAATGTTCCCACAGTAATTAAGAGCGTGATATAATCTCAGTACAGTGCATGTCCAAAAGTCCTGGGGTTTGATCCTCAACACAGGAACCAGCCTTGTGGTGCACACCTGTAATCTCAAAACTCAGGAGTTAGAAGCAGGATTAGAATTTTAAAGTCATGCTTGGCTACCTAGTGAATTCAAGATTATCCTGAGATACTTGACACAAGGAAAGAGAGAAGGATAGGATGTGGGAGATGGTGACAACACATACACAGATGATAGCTAGCGAGACAGATGATAGATATAGATAGATAAGCAATATCTAACAAATAAATTCTAGGAAAGTAGAAGCTGTGATCATTCTATGCTCATTAGTAATGTTAAGGGTTTTTTTTTCTGGTCTCAGACATTTGTGCTTCTTTAGCATCATATATCCCATGATTGACTAGAAGTATTTACTAGGTGGTGGATATTGCAATGACAATTGAAAACTTATTAGTGGACCCAACTGGAAGTCACTGAGATACTCTAGCCTCTATCATCTTTGAGTTAATATGAATCTCTGCAGTATAAAAATCAGCGAACTTCTTTAACAAGATTATTTTAACAGGTGAACATTCACAAATAAGAATACTACTTTAATTAGGAAAAACAACATGATGATGATGCTTAGCACTGGGATGCACAATAAAAGCAAATCCCGCTGTCTTTAAGCCAGTGGGTGTTATCATTGCATAAGAACCCTGGGATCATGCCCTTAATTAGCTAATTATTTAGAAATTAGAAAGGAATCACTTAACAAGGAACACACACCCCATGAAACAAATGGCATGACAGTGAGTAAATTTACTTTCAAGAATCAATAAAGAGTGTCAATGAACTACATATGGTATTCATGTGTAATTAAAAACAAATTATAATGTAGAGAAACATTAAACATGCTAATAAATTAATCTCCTCGATTAAAACACAAAACCTCCCCAAATTTTTAATAGAAAACATATGTATTTTCTGCCTGAAATATGGAAATGGTTTCCTTCTGTCTGACTCAATGTTTATTTAAAAGAATCAACATGAGTGAAGAAATATGTGGAGAGTATTTTGCTGACACTGTAGTAAGCAAGACTTGGAACAAACAACACAACAACAACAAATGCAATCCCCCCCCATTTTGGCAGTGATTTCCATTCAATGATAGTTGAACAAATAAAAATAATGTACTTTACATAATGCTCTCTTCTTTTTTTCATAATTTTCTATACAATAATAAACAGAACATTCCAGGGGTAAGAGGATACAGAGTCCCATAAGTTTAGGGTGTAGTCTCCCATTTCTTGAAAAGAAAAAACAATGTGTACCTAATGGACTACATTTTCTTTTTCTTTTTTTT
>VZQC01009471.1:6807-95370 GCA_009823505.1 Rhizomys pruinosus | reverse complement strand
GGCTGGGCGGGCTGGTCCTGTGCCCTGCTCAGCACCAGAATATGGCTTCTGCGCCTGGCTCCAAACCTAGAATCACCTCCCACTTGCGACTATGGGGAGGGGGGGGCACCCAGCCGGGTAGCCGCGCTCTGGCGGGATCTAGGGGTCCAATCTAGGTCCGCCAGCCCCTGGCCCCTATGCCACAACTCAGCAAATCAATTCTACTGCACCCGTGGATCAATGTCCTAAGTTTACCTCCCTGGAGCAGTGGCGGGCTGGGCGGGCTGGTCCTGTGCCCTCCTCAGCACCAGAATATGGCTTCTACGCCTGGCTCCAAACCCAGAATCACCTCTACATTTTCATATTAAAACAATTGTTTATGTTGGAGGTAGTTTACGGTCCACTGCGGTTAAACAATGTACACCAACCTCACTCTTAAAGAATAAGTGGGGAATATAACCAAGTAATAAATACACCCATTCCTCTTTTAAGTGAATTTCTTTACACTTCATTAATTTAGAAATCATATCTGCTGTAATTCTTAGTTGTCTGATAACTTGATAATGTTCACCCCATTCTCTTAAAAAGTAACTGTAAAGATAAGAATATAAAACAAAATAAAGCATCAGCAAATTAATAGGATTGGTTGAACAAACTAGGGTAAATGATATAAAATAAAGCCAAGCATAAAATTAATAAAGTATTACAACAATTTTTCATATACTCTATTAGAAATTAGCTGAAAATTTCTAGAATTGCAAGCAAAGAAAAATTTGTTTATTTACTGAATCCACCATTTAAAAAATGAAGACAAGCATGGTAGAAATTTGTTTCATAGCACATTTTTATATGAAGAAAGAAGTCATGTATTATGGAGGACAAGGAATCAAGTCTGAAAAGTACCTAATCAGTGCATATCAGGGGCAAGCAGCATTCTTATCATAAACCCTAAGAAAGGTTCTTTGAACTTTCTTAGAATGTGTTATTATGGATTCTCTGGCCTAAGCCTATGTATCAAAAATACGAATCACTTCAGATTTCAAGACTGGCATTATTTTTGGAACACCATTTGGTTTTTGAAAGGGTTAAAAGGAGTTTAAAAAGTGTTCTTGAAGTGTGGCCACCAGATCAGCACCTATAGGATGATTTAATAATGAAGATATGGGGACAAAGTTCCGATCATCTGCTTAAGGCACTCTGAGGGATGAAAGGGTGTGCCCGGAGGTTCTTCAATCCTCAAGTTTGAGAAACACTGTTTTCAACAAAACTCCCTCTGTATATTCCTCACACAAACGAAATCTTATTGGTTTGGATGCTTATCTAAAGTGTTGGGGATTTTTTCTCTTTGCCTTTCCACTTGTGTGTCTCCGTTTTTTTTTTTTTTTTTTTTTTTTTTTTTTTTTGTCGTTGTTGTTGTTGTCGTTTTTGGAACAGGGTCTCTCTTGTAGCCTCAGCTGTCCTGTGACTCATATCTGCATAGACCAGGCTGACCAGGTGGCCTTGAACTCACAAAGACTGGCCTGCTCTGCCCAAGTGCTAGGAGTAAAAACGTGCGCCACCACCCCGGCTCAACTGTGTTCATTTTTTTTTTTTTAACACCATTTACTAGCAACTAGTAAGAAAAAGGATGAAAAAAGAAAGATAAAAAATTCTAATGTGATTACTTGTGCTGGTTTTCAACTTGACAGGATATAGAATTACTGAAGAGACAAGCCTCTTGGTATCTCTTTAAGCGATTTTTATATTCAGTTAATTGAGGTTGAGGATGAGCCTCTTTAAAATGGCAGATAGCCCCTCGTTCAGTTGGCTAGAGTGATGGCTCCTGGACACTCAGCAAACATAAAAATCCCCACAGTGCTGACCATGCTTACCCTTAATTCTTGCAACATCCCCTTCCACTGCATGTGGTGTAGGCCATGGGAACACCTCAGCACAGTAAGCCCTCGCTGCCCTAACTTGCTTTTAGCAGATAGTTTGTCACAGCAGCAATGTAATGGAATCTCCGCCGTTCACGATGTTTATGACAGTTAGAAAAACTGACTGGTAACTTACTACACTTTATGACTGCTAATGGGAGGATGGAATTTTCGCAGATTTTGTAAAAAGTTGACTTTTAGGAATAATTTTATTTCCAGCATTTCTGTTTTCTTATCAAAAATACTCAAATGGAATGTAGTAAGATTCTGTTATGCTCATAGGCCAACAAACTGTTTCTATCATAAGTGAAATGATCTTAACTAGGAATTAACTAGGAATTTAATTTCCATGACATAAATTTGGAGAGCATCTTTTCCTTTAGTAGGGTATATCACTTAATTATTCATTAACTCTCTCTCTCGCCTCTCTCTCTCTCTCTCAATATATCCTCTCTTCTTCAGTAGAGTATATATAGCCAGTAGATATACTATATATGTATCATATAGTATGCTTCATTATATCTTATATATATCTACTCAAGTATAATATATACTATATTGTAATATATATATACTTGAGAAGGAACAATAATAATCATATTTTTCTCCTGTATAAATCTGTACCTCAAGACATGTTCAGGTCGCTTCCATGTGCAGACAGCCGTTCCGAGGACCATCCATTCAGTACCATTATTTTTTAGGTCAGGTGTTCTACTGGAGCTGCTCAATAGACCAGATGGAGTAAGGCCTTGTGGTCACCTCGGTGGGAGCAGGATTGTGCAGGCAAAAACCAATGCCGCCTATTTCCGCCTTGTGGCTATCCCATGGGAACAGTATAAGGGATAGAGCAGTAAGAAAGAAGGACAGACTCATACAGAAGAACAGGCTCAATAAATGTAAGAAGCACTTTAATTACATAGATTATAAACAACAAGATCAAATCCACTGCCAAGAGACAAAGAAAATCACAGCATGGAAAAGCAATATAATCGCCCACAAAACACTTATCATTCCCATAGAAGACTCCAACATAGAGTTCCTTCGCCGTGGGATCCCCAGGATACAGATCTTAAAAGAACAATCTACATAAATAATCAAGAGGAGGGAATGACAAACTCAGGAAATTGAAATGAGAAACACTGAAACGATCCATAAGATTAATGAATACTAGGAATGGACAGCAATCAAGATCTTAGAAGAAGAGAATAAGAAAGTCCAAGGAACTGGAGAATACTAAAAAGAAAAAAACGCCTTATATCTATGCATTGGGAGGCAGAGTGAGTGTGATCTTTGTGGTTTTCAAAGCCCAGCCTGATTTACAGAGTGAGTTCAGGAGCTGGGGCTACAGGGAGACCCTGTCTCTGAAAAGACCAAAAAAAAAAAAAGAAAGAAAAAGAAAGGAAATTGCACATTCATCCAATCAGCAGGAAAAGATGGAGAAAGCCTCGTAACAGATTTGGAGAAGCAGAAATAGAATATCAACTGGAAGACAATGTCTGAGGTTGGAGAGAACTCAATTGCATCAGAGTATGAGTAAGTTTGAAAAATATAAGGATTAATGATCGGATATGAATGTCCTATATATTTTATTCAATATTCCCATCCAGTTTATTTAAGGTGTGAGATAAACTTGCTGTACTCAAGGATATATACGTGAATGTGTTCTCTTCTTTCGAACAGGATATATAGAATATAATATATCGCTCTAAATCTGTTAGAAGGGTATTATCGGTTAACTCATATGATTTTCTTATTATTTGAGTGACAACAATATACGTCGACTCTGGCTCTATCTGATTGATGGTGGGCTGAGTGTGGGGTTTGTGGGTCAAACTAGCTGTGCAGAAGTAGGTGTTTGCAGTGTTAAGGTGTATATGCTTTGTACTTCTGTTTCTACTTAAGCTAGAAATGATAAAAAAAAAAGGTATGAACTGATGAGAATTGGATGCGGGTAACTATTATGCAGAATGCGATCTCTGGATGGGGGTGTGTTGGGTGGAGGGTGTTGGGGGGGGAGGGAAAGGAAAATAGCTGAACTGAATTGATCATCGTAAACCTTGCACTAAGAGTATGCACAAAGCATCAATAAAAACTAATTAAAAAAAAAAACAAATACAAGAAGCATATAGAACACCAAATAGACAAGATCAGAAAAGGAATACCCCACCCCATATCATAGTTAAAACACTAGATGCCCAAAATAAAGACAAATTACTGAAGGTCAAAAGAGAAAACCAACAAGTTACATATAAAGGGAAACCTATCAGAGTTATAGCTAACTTTTCAGTGCAAACAATGAAACACAGAGGAATGTGGAACAAAGTATTCCCAGTACTAAATGACTATAGATGCCAACCCAGATTACTATACCCAGCAAAAATGTCAATTTTAGTTGAAGGAGAAAGAAAAGTCTTTCATTACATAAACAAGATGAAAGAATTCATGTTCAGGAAGCCAAATCTTCAGAAAATTCAAATGTCAGAGGAAAGGAGTAACTATCCCCAAGCAGCTAGAGAGAGTAATGAATAAAAATATAACTGCAGAAATATAAACCTAGACTAAGAATGCAAACAGAAAATAAGGTAAAAGGAAGCGGCACACATCTCTCAATAATAACCTTAAATAATAATGAGCTGAACTCCCCAATCAAAAGACATAGACTGGGAGAATAGGTTAGGAAACAGAACCCATCTATATGCTGTCTACAGGAAACCCATCTCACCCTCAAAGATAGGTACCAACTTAAAATGAAAGGATGGAAAAAACTAAACCAAACAAATGGTACCAAAAAGCAAGCAGGAGTTGCTATTCTAATATCAGACAAAATAGATTTAAAGTAAAAGTAATCAGAAGAGACAAAGAGGGCCACTACATCCTTATCAAAGGAACAATTAACAACGAAGGTTTCACAATCATGAATATATAAGCACCAAACTCCAGTGCACTGAACTTTATAAACAACTTTATAAACAATTCTACAGGACCTCAAGGCACAAATTAATCCCAACACACTAATAATGGGGGATTTCAATACCCCACTAAGCCCATTAGATAGGTCAACTGGACAAAGAATAAACAGAGACATCAGAACTGAACAATGCAATACATCAAATGGACCTCACAAATATTTACCGAATATTCCACCCAAAGACCAGAGAATATACTTTCTACTTAGCACCTCAAGGAACATAAAATCAACCACATACTGGGACACAGAAAAAGTCTCTACAAATACAAAAGGATTGAAATAATTTTGTGCATTCTATCAAGCCACAGTGCAATAAAGCTCAATATCAATAACAGAATAAGCCCTACTATCTACAAGAACACATGGAGACTAAACAACACTCCTGAATAATGAATGGGTCAAAGAAGAAATAAAGAAACAGAACATTCCTGGAACTAAATGAAAAAGCCAATACAAGACAGCAAAACTTATGGGATACTTTAAAGGCAGTCCTAGGAGGGAAGTTTATATCCTTCAGTGCCTATATTAAAAAAGCAGAGAGAGAACAAATAAATGAACTAACACTGCAGCCAAAAACACTTGAGAGACAAAAATAAATGAACTCTAAACCCAACAGACAAGAAGAAATCAGAAAAATAAGAGCAGAAATCAATGAAATAGAAGCAAAGTAAACAATACAAAGAACCACTGAATTCAAAATCTGGTTCTTTGAAAGGATAAACAAGACAGATACCCCTCTACCCAATTAACCAAAAGAAAGAAGGAGCAACTCCAAATCAATAGAATTTATGATGAAAAGGGAAACATCACAAGAAACAACAAAATGATCCAGAAAATCATAGAATACTTCAAAAACCTATACTATAATAAATTTGAAAACCTAAGAGAAATTGATGAATATTTGAAATCCTGGAATTCACCAAAGCTTAATGGAGAAGATATTGACAGCTTAAACTGACCCATAACACATGAGAAAATTTAAAATGTGATAAGAAACCTCCCAACTGAAAAAAGCCCAGGCCCAGATGGTTTCACAGCAGAATTCTGTAAAACATTTAAAGAGGACTTCCAACCATTATTACTAAAACTGTTCAGAAGGACACAAGGAGAGGGAAACCACCAAAATTCCTTCTGTGAAGCCACCAAAACCAGACAAAGATACAACCACAAAAAAAGCAACTATACACCAATTTCACTAATGAACATAGATGCAAAAATTCTCATCAAATTATTTGCAAACTACATACAGAGCCACATCAAAAAGATCATGAATCATGATTAAGTTAGATTTATGCCAGAGATACAGGGATGATTCAACATATGTAAATCACTAAATATCATAAAATACATAAAAGGACTGAAAAACAAAAACCACATGACCATCTCAATCAAGGAACAAAAAGCCTTCAACAAAATCCAGCATCCCTCATGCTTAAAGTCCTAAAGGGAATTGGACTGGAAGGAACATTCTCCAATGAAATCAAAGCCATATACAACAAATCCACAGCCAACATCATCCTAAATGGAGAAAAGTTAGAAGCATGCCCCTTAAAGGTAGCAACATGGCATAGCTGTCCCCTATCACCATTCCTCTTCGATATAGTGCTTGAAATGCTTGCTTGGGCAATAAGGCAAGAAAGAGAAATTAAATGAGTACTAATTGGAAAAGAGGAAGTCAAACTATCCATCTTTGCAGATGATATGATAGTTTACCTAAGGAATGCTAAAAACTGTACCAGAAAACTCCTAGAAATGATTAAGAGTTTCAGTACATTGGTGGGGTGCAAAATTAACTGAGAAAAGTCAGTAGCTTTTCTTTACACCAACAACAAGCAACTGGAGAAGGAATACAAGAAGACCTTCCCACTCACCATAGCCACACAAAAAAAGAAAAAATACGAAGGACAAACTTAACCAAAGACACCAAAGATCTCTAAAACAAAAATTTTAAACCCCCGAAGAAGGAGACTGAAGAAGACATCAGAAGATGGAAAGACCTCCCATGCTCATGGAATGGAAAAATTAATATAGTAAAAATGGCCATTATACCCACATTAATATACAGACTCAATGCAATCCCATTTAAAATTTCTAAGAGTTTCTTCACAGACTGGGAAAAAAAAATCCTTAAATTCATATAGAAAAACAAGAGACCCTGAATAGCCAAAGCAACCCTGAGAAAAAAGTGCAACATGGGGGGGGGAATCAATATACCAGACTTCAAACTATATTACAGGGCTATAGTCATTTAAAACATCCTGGCACTGGCACAAAACCAGAACCATAGACCAATGGAACAAAACTGAAAATCCAAACTTGAGCTTATACAATTTCAAATACCTCATATTTGACAAAAAGACTCTATGGAGGAAAGACAGCATCTTCAGCAAATGGTTCTGGCAAAACTGGATCACCATTTGTAGAAGAATAAAATTAAATCCCTACCTCTCACCTTTCACAAAAATCAACTGCAAATGGATCAAAGACCTCAATGTGAAATTTGAAACTCTGAAAGTAATACAAGAAAACACTGGCATCAACTTACAAGACATAGGCATAGAAAAATCTTTCTAAATCAGACAGCAGCTGCCCAGGAAATAAGGTAAAAAATTGACAAGTGGGATCTCATTAAACTCAAAAGCTTCTGTACAGCAAAAAACAAACAAACAAAAAAAAACAATCAATGAAGTGAAGAGGAAGCCCACAGAGTGGGAGGAAACCTTCACCAGTGATACATATGACAGAGCATTAACATCCAAAATATATAAACTATTCAAAAACAAAGAAGAAAACAAATGACCCACTGAAGAGATGGAGTAAAGAGCTGAACAGAGACTTCACAAGTGAGGAAATAAAGATGGCTCAGAAACATCTTTAAAAGTATTCAACATCATTAATAATTAAGGAAATGCAAATTAAAACCACTTTAAGATATCATCTCACTCCGACAAGACTGACTAAGTTTATGAAAACAAAAGACACCAAATGCTGGAGAAGTTGTCAGGAAAGGGCAACACACATCCACTGCTGGTGGCAATGTAAACTCATACAACCACTGTGAAAAGCAGTGTGGAGAACCCTTAAGAGACTCAAAATTAGTCGACATCCTGACCCAGTCGTACCACTCCTGAGTATATACCCACAAAACTCATAGATGTGCATGTGCAAAGATACATGCATATCTATGTTTATGGCAGCTCTCTTCACAATAGCAAAGAGCTGGAACCAACACAAATGGCCCTCAACCAATAAGTGGATAGAGAAAATGTGATACATCTACACAATGGACTTCTATGCAGCAGTATAGAAAGATGACATCATGAACTTTGCAGGTAAATGGATGGAACAAGAAGCCATTCTGTTAAGTGAAGTAACACAGTCCCAGAAAAACAAAACAAATGACAAATGTTTTCCCTCATTTGTGGATGCTAGCACCAAATACTTAGTATAAGGCAAACTGACATATATATATATATAGATATATATCTTATATAAATACATATATATATATATATATTTTTTTTTTTTCCAGTTTGTCCTCCATTGCTGTGAACAAACACTCTGACTGAAACCAACTTGGGGAGGAAAGGGTTTATCAGATTACATCTCCTGGGTCACAGTTCATCATTAAGGAGCCCAAGGCAAGAACTCAGGGCAGGAACCTGGCGGCAGGAGCTGAAGCACAGGCCATGGAGGAATGCTGTTCATCTGGCTTGCTCCTCTGGCTCATGCCCAGCCCCCGCCTTCTTATAAGGTACACAACAACCTGCCCAGGGGGACACCACTCATTGTGGGCTGGGCCCCTCCCACACTGCTCTAACATCAAGACAATACTCCACAGATGTGGCCACAGGCCAATCATGGAGCCAATTCCCCAATTGAGGCTCCCTCAACCCAAGTGGGTTTTTTGTCAAGTTGCCACATAAAGCATCCAGCACAATATATATATATATATATATATATATATCTATATATATATAAAAAAAAAATTTTAATATATATTATTTTAAATTGGGTCAAGAATTAACCTACCACTTATGTTCAGACTTTGTAATTGTGGTATATGCAGGGAGGGTGTATATGGATAATTTAAAGTAATATAAAATTAAAAAGGAAAATGTGAATTTCTAAACATATTTTAGAATTAACAGACACAGACATCATAATTTTGGTATATGTGTGAAGAGCATATATGCATATTTTGAAGCAATACAAATTGGAGGGAACAACAACAAAAAGACCGTGTCAAAGAACTGACTGAAACAGTAAACTTTCATCCCAAAACAATAAACTTCTGCATAGAAAAACTTTTAAAACACTGAAAAAAAAAAAAGATGCAAGACATGTGGGGCAAAATACAGGAACTCAGGTGGGGTGGGGGGCATGGAAAGGGAAATGAGTCTAAAATTGGACTGAGAAATGTGGGACGAATTGCACAAAACTTCAATAAAAAATGTTAAAAGACTATGTTCAATATATGGAGTTTGAATCAAATGATCCAAAAACTTCATTTTACAGATGAATTGCTTAAAGTTTGTGTGTTTAGTGATTAACATTTGTTAGAGGATTTTATTTGTAGCTAACAGTTGCTAAAATTTAGACTGTTAGCCAGGCAAGGTGGCACACACGTTTAATCCCAACACTTGGGAGTTCAAGGCCAGCCTGGTCTACATAGGACAACTGTCCTGGTCTGCAGGACAGCTGGGGCTACAAAGAGACCCTGTCTCAAAAGACAAAAAAAATTAGATCTTTGGAGACTTTATTACAGACACATAAACACCTATGAAAGTTCTATGTTGCTTAAGTTATTTTAAACTCAAATTTATTTAGATTACCTTAGTAATGCTGGGGTTCTATATTAGTTACTTTTCTGCTGCTGTGATAAAATACCATAGCCATGGCTACTTATAGAAGGAAAAGTTATCTGACTTATGCTTCTAGAGAGATAAAATTCCTTTATAGAGGAAAGACATGGCAGGAAGCAGCTGGGACAGAAAGCTGAGTACTCACATCTTCAAGCACTCACAGGAAGTATAGAGGGATTCCAAGTGGGATGAGGCTACAAACTCTCAAAGCCGGTCTCCACTGATGCACTTTCTTCAGAAGGCAACACTTCTTAAAGATCCCATCCATGTCCTTCCATAAACAGAATCATAATCAAGTGTCCATATACCAAGTCTTCAAATACTTAAGACTGAGGGAAACACTTCTGATTCAAACCACCAGAGTTTGGAACCAGTACCTTGCATTAAGCAAGCAGTATAAATTGGGCCTGTATCCCTCACCATCTAAAGATTTTTAAAAATTATTTAAATGATTTATCTTTCTAGGAGCTCAGAATTTATTATGTATGTCTCCATTCTAGTAATTATAGGAAAGAACTTTTTTTTCTGCAGAAAGCAGCATCATGTTTAAATTCACAGATAATATTTAAATAACATTAAAATTCACATTGTAGAAATACTTCACCTGGGGCTGGAGAGATGGCTCCATGGTTGAGAGCACTGACTGCTCTTGCAGAGGACTCGGGTTCGATTCCAGTTAAAAACCACCTTTAACTCCAGTTCCAGGGCATCCAATGCCCTCTTGACCTACATGGCATTGCACGACATGGGTGCACCAACCTACATGCAGACAGTACACTCATACACATAAAAAATAATAAAAAATTTAAATGAAGTGCTTCACCTTAATAAATAATTTTAATTGAACATTCATGTATCTGAATTAATTAAATTGCATAATAAATGAAAATAAGTCTGATATATACTTGAAAATACACATGAAAACATGCTTTTATGACATATAATTTTAAGTGTTTCTGGAGTATATATTGTGAAATTAATGGCTTGCTGGAAGGAAACTATCAGTGCAGGAAAGAATTCATAAATGTAGAGAACATTCCAGTGAAGAATTGTTATTTTAGGAAACCTTAAGTACTTGGTAGAGAAGGGATGAATGGACTGATAAACAGGGTGATGAGGACACAAGCCCAGTTACTCATAGTAGAAATATGTGATCCCAGGTATAATTACCCTCTAAAGGAAACAACAACACCTGACACACAAAAGGTGAATTTAAGAACTGCATCTGAATAACAATTACAGAGTTAGATACAACTCCGAATTGAAAAATGAGTCTCATGAAATCAGGTACAGTGTTTGAGGGCTCCAACATGGTCAAAGGATAAGAATACCAGCACAAATGTTCATATAGATGATAGTTCTTGGAGAAATACATGTCAATATGCATATGATATACGACCATAATTAAAGGGACTTTTTCTCTTCAAAATTCACTTCTCGGATTCCTAACTCAGTGTTTGGACATGGATCTTTCAGAGATATTTAGGCAAAGGTGAAGGAGGGATAAGGAAATGAGAAAACAGCTATGGACTAGCCAAGAAGAGAGGTTACCGAAATCCAATTGCCATATGTATTAGTCACTTTTCTGTTGCTGTGACAAGACCACCATGAGCAAAGGGAACTTATAAAAGGAAGAGTTTGGGCTGGAGAGATGGCCTAGCGGTTAAGAGCGCCGACCGCTCTTACAGAGGACCCGGGTTCGATTCCCAGCACCCACATGGCGGCTGAGAACCATCTGAAACTCCAATTCCAGGAGAACTCCAGTTCCAGGGGAATCCGACGCCCTCTTCTGACCTCCGCGGCATTGCACGACACGGGTGCACAGACCTGTGTGCAGACAGTACATTCATACACATACAGAAATAAAAAATAAATAAAAAAAAAAAGGAAGAGTTTATTTGAGCTTACGATTGACAGTTCCAGGGAATCAGAATCCATTGTGGCAGGAAGCATGGTGGCCGGGGCTGGAGCAACAAGCTGAGGGTCACATCTCGCAATGAGCACAGGAAGCAGAGAGAGAGAGACTGGAGACCGCAAGGATTGTTAAACTCACTAAGCCTGCCCCCAATAACGTACTTCCTCTAGCACAGCCACACCTTCTAAGACCTCCAAGAACAGTGCCACAAACTGGAGACAAAATGTCTGATACTTAAAGCCTATGGGGGACACTCATTCAAACCACCACACCATAATTAGATAAGTATCCTTCAAAGAAAATCTCATGCATCAAGAAGAGCAGCACACTCTTCAGCTTGGTGCATTGGGAGGTGGTGAAAACTTCATATACTGGATGTTGTTGAAAGGGTTTGTTTATTTATTTATTTATTTTTGAGACAGGGTCTCCTTGTAACCCCAGCTGTCCTGGAACCTGCTATGTAGACCAGGCTGGACATGAACTCACAGAGATCCACCTGCCTCTGCTTCCCTAGGGCTGGGATTAGTGTGCACTGCCATACCAGGCCTAAGACAGTTCTTAGCCTCCATGTAGCTGCTGGGAATCAAATCCAGTTCCATTTGAAGAGCAGTCAGTCCTCTTATCCACTGAGCCATCTCCAGCCTCTTGAAAGGGTTTTAAATCCTTGTGATTGCATAATTCAAGGGGATTAAGGGACCCTAGCTTCTTCCTCATTCTCATTTATAACTTCTGAGGTATGAGATGGGCAGTTTTGCTGTGTATTGCATTCCCACCATGATTCATCCCCAAAGCAATGGGCTCATTTGATCTTGAAATGGAACCTATAAAACTAAGAATAAAATAAACCTTTTTTTAAATTTGTAAACTGACTATATAAAAAATAACATGCCAATCATATGAATATCTTGGTCTTAGATATTTCAGCCTACACTATCTGTGACAAAGAAAATTGTTGTTACTTCTCCAGTCCAGCCAGAAGGGATCAGGTCATGGCCGAGAAGTGGGTGTGAGAGGCATTAAGTCAACACACAGACACAAGGAGTCGAGAGAAAGCAAGCAGATAGTGAGCTGCTGCAGACTCGTTTATTTAGGGGAAGGTAGGGGTATGTACGTGATCTGCTCTGCTCCTTCCAAAGATGTGCCAGACGTGCTGATGATTGGGCAAATTCTCATTGGCCCAGGTCACTGACTGCAGCTGTTGCCATGGTTAGCTTCTGGGCCTGCCTCTGCCTCCAAAGGACTGGGATTAAAGGCATGTGCCACCACACCCAGAGTTAGTTTAATCCTAAAGACTGAGATTAAAGGCATGTGCCACCACTGCTGGCCTGGAACTTACTCCACAGGCCAGGCTGGCCTTGAACTCACAGAGATCTGCCTGCCTCCAGAGTGCTAGGAATAAAGGTGTGCAAACGGGAGAGGGGGTAAGCTCTCTACAGCAAATTATATTGCTTGAGGTATTAAGTCTATTGTACTTTGTTCTAGGAACTGAGAATACATTTGAAATTATTTATTTTTATTGCCTTAGAATTTGGAAGAAATTTTTACACCTTTAGAGTTTTTGACAAAATTGAAACGAGTAGTTTCTGATAACTTAATACACTATTAGAGGTTCTATCTTACATAATAAGACAAATTAAATATTCTGACAGTTCATTCTCTCATTATAGAAGAACTGGACTTTGATAAAACATAATGCTTTTAGTATTTCTTAATCATATCCAGAAAGCTTGAGATATCCACAATTCTGTCCACTATCATTATATAAGACAACAATACTAAGGGTAGATTTACAATGAGAGCAAATACTACTATTAGCATTATGGACAATAAGGGAAATGGGTAGAGCCAGAACTGAGACACCTTTATTTTTTAAAATGTTCTATTTATTATTTTTATTTGCTGTGTATGTGTACATTGCTTGCCTGTGTTTAAGTGCACTCATGTCATGCAATGCCCAAGAAGGACAGAAGGCTTTGGATTCTCCTGGAACTGGAATCATAGACAGTTGTCAACCACAGTGTAGGTGCTGGGAATTTAACTCTGGTCCTCTGTAAGAGCGCCAGTGCTCTTACCTGCTAAGTCCTCTTTTCAGCCTGGGGGCACTTTTATTAATTACAGAAAGAACTTTAATCTTTCTAGAAATCAGCTTCATTTGGTTTTAAGACAAAAACAAAATCATGATATCCTTGAATAAAATTGCAACCTGATTTTCCATAACTTAATTTCAATTAAATATGAACTTTCATTTATGGTTCATGATTCTTATGGGGAGAGACCAGCAATGTATCTAGAAGCTTAAGCTCTTGACCAATATATGTTTATTTTTATTTTTATTTTACTTATTTGAAGATATAATATAACAAGATTAGGCACTAAATTATTTTCAAAGTAATCAAATCTGAACGTTAGCCAATGAAGCATAAATGCTTGTTTAATTTAGGTTTTGCAAATATCATACAAGTTATTTTTATCATATTTAGGCCCCTCTCCTAACTGAATCCCTCTCATCTCCTCTGATGGATTTCATGTATCAATCAATATTAAGGCCTATTGAGTCATGTTTGTGTCCTCAAATGTCCTTTACTATGTGTTCATCTACTGGATCCTGGTTAACCTCTCTAGAATCACACCCTTAAAGAATCACACCCTTAAAGAAAACCAACTCTGCCTCTTGAAGGAGATACCACTTGCCGATAGTTTCTCAGCTTAAGGTTGGGCCTTCTTACATCCTCATTTACACACTAGGATTTTGTCTGGTTTGTTTGTGTGAGCTTTCCACATGCTATTTACTTTGTTGTGAGCTTGTATGAGTAACTTCCAGTTGTCTGGGACACTTTGCTTCCTTGTGGTCATCAGCCACTTCTGACTCTTAAAGTCTTTTCTCTGTCACTGATCCCTGAGCCTTGGGTGTCAGAGGTGTGATATAGGTGTCCTATGCAGTGATAATCTTATTCTCTCCATTTTGGCCAATTGTGGGTTTATAGGTCAATCCCTATCTGGTGCCTGAGGAAGCTTCTACCCCTGCTCTATGTTCACTCAGCTTTATGTGTAGAGGTTGCTTTGTAGATGCATGATGCATATTCTCTGTTTGACCAGTTGTGGAACTTCGAAACAATCTCTATCTGCTTCAAAAAGAAGCTTTTTTGATGATTGGTGAGATATACATTTGTCTTTAAATATGTTATATATTTAGAATAGAGTAAGAAATCACATTGGTCTAGGATATGACAAAAATGGGTTATTCTCTAGCATCTGTGAAATCTCAAGCCATGTGTATTTGGCTATGTTTACAGTACCACAGAGTTATTGATAACTCATGAGATAAAAACACTAATACTGCATGAGTAGAGATTATTGGCTAAACTGATCTGTCATGTAAACACACAAAAAGAAGACCCTTTATCAGACACTAGACACCAGCATCCTGGTCTCAGACTTCTCCAGAGTGTGAGTGATAGATTTATATTCTTAATGATTACCCAGCCCGTGGTATTCTTCTAGAGAAGTACAAATAGACTAAGATAGGGTTAATGTGGATACAGTGGTACAGAGAATTTTGGAAGTTGAATGGGTATCCGATGATATTAACCAGGGTGTTGCAAAGAGAAACAAGTAGATAAAAATATAAATGTTAGATGTTACAAGAGGAGAGTTCAGTCCTTCATGGGCATTCACTAAACTGCCTATCTTTCCCACCTCCTTCTCTTAATGGCCCCATTATAGTTGATGTTTATGTATGATCTTTGGCCAACGAAAAGTGGCTAGAAGTAAAAAAGTTTCCATGTGATTTTTGCATGCTATATTTTCTTAACTTCCAATGAATGACTTAAAAAATGGAAGCATCGCCAGGCGTGGTGGCGCACGCTTTTAATCCTAGCACTTGGGAGGCAGAGGCAGGCGGATCTTTGTAAGTTCAAGGCCAGCCTGGTCTACAGAGTGAGTTCCAGGACAGCTGGGGCTACAGGGAGACCCTGTCTCAAAAAGACCAAAAGAAAAAAAAAAAAAAATGGAAGCATCACAGAGACATCAGCCTTGGTTACTGAGTGATAATAACTATATAGTGGTCCAGTAGGACTGCTCAGCTATAGGTATCCACAATGGAAATTGAATAATAAAAGTAAACTTATATTATGTTGCATCACTGTAATTTTGGAGTTGTTCTAAGATATAGTATACTTTACCATGATGAAAGATAGTTAGGGCAAGTTATCTTACATGGGTCCAACTTAGCATCAGAATAAGAAACTATGGAGAGGATAGAAGAAAGTAAATTAATCCTTTAGGTCTTTCCAAAAATTACGAAAAAATGCTAATTTATTGAAATAATGATGCATACCAAGTTCACTCTAGAGAAGTTTATAATTAGAAAAATCTAACCATAGTGAGGTAAAACAACTGAAAGAAGAAAAATTGTGGTTAAGATCACTGGATGTTCCTGCAGAGGACCTGGGTTCAATTCCCAGCACCCAGATGATAGCTAACCACTGTCCAAAACTGTAGTTCCAGGAGTATCAGAGATTGTATTCTAACCTCCATGGGCACTGCAAGACACAGTTGCACTTACACACTTTTAGGAAATCTACTCATACACAAAAAATTTTAAAAATAAAATTAGGTAAAAAATACAAAATTTTAATATGTAAAAAGGACAGTGAGTAAAGGTAAATTTTCAAAAAAAACTTACAGAAAACTTCCTTCTTAACATCAGAACTTAGAAGGTAATAAAAAGAGCTGGGCATGGTGGTACATGTTTTTAATCCCAGCACTTGGGAGGCATAAAGTTGTACTCATTTATTTATGAAAGCAGGTTTATTTTTAGTCTTTTAAGAGTTCTCCACACTGCAAACATTTGACCCAATTATAACACTCCTGGGTGTATACCACAAGGATTGATCCTATAGCAGAGATGTGTGCACATCAGCACATTTCACAATAGCAAAGGGCTGGAAACAACCCAAGTGTCCCTCAACTGATAAGTGGATAATGAAAATGTGATACATCTACACAATGGAGTTCTATGCAGTGGTAAAGAAAGATGGCATCATAAATTTTGCAGGTAAATGGATTGAGCTAGAAGCTGTTATGCTAAAGTGAAGTAACAGAGTCCCAGAAAAACAATGTATGGTGTCGCTCATCGGTAGATCCAGCACCAAATCCTGATATGTAAATCAAGATGGGTAACTTGTTAGCAAAATAATACATTGACTGATAATACTATAGATACACGCTGAAGTTTATGTCTCTATTTTCTTAAGTACAAAGATTTATGAGAAAGAATAAATATTTTTTAAAGTACATTAAAACATACATTATAGCCAGGCATGGTGGCACATGCATTTAATCCTAGCACTTGGGAGGCAGAGGCAGGCGGATCTTTATGAGTTCTAGGACAGCTGGCCTTGTATCTCAAAAAGACCAAAAAAAAAAAAAATCAACTTTCTGTGTAATTTAGCAATGTAAATTTATATTTCTTTCTATCCACATGCGACCTTACTGTTAAAATGTGGATCCCTAATCATGTTCTAGAATTAATCTACAGTTTATTTAAAAAATAACATAAAATAAAACTCCACTTTCAAAACTTACCCAAAAACAAGGAAACAGAATTTAAAGTAATTCCTATTAGCCTAAAACTACATGATTTAATAAGCCTTGAATGGAAAAACAAAGGTTCTAATTCATTAATGGGCTTGTGGGCTATTAGTTTTGGAATGGAGTGGATGAGAGAAAGTATGGGCTGCAAGACAATATACATACATTATTCATTGCAAGCTGGCGTTCCTGGATATAAACATCAAGGGAACTCTGCTCCATGCACCAGGAAAGGGTTTAAAGTAGCAATGTTTAAGCATAAACCAAAGAGGATGAAGAAGCAAGTCCATGGTCAGGAGAACTCATATATTCCCAGGATGACAGAGCAGGGTAAAGGACCAGATTAAATAGTGTAAGTTTGTGTGTATTTGAAATAGAAAATATCTATTTTTCTTAGGTGTTTCAAATATCAAAAATCTCTCTCATTTTATAGGCCTTTCAAAACAGATGGGTAGTTAGCTGTCTCCCTTGTGTTAGATTTGCTTTGTGGGCTATAAGTGTCCAAATCCTTTGATAGAGTACTGAAAACTGATGACCACATGGCATCGTTTTAGAAAACGTGAAGCAAATTTAGTACATTTTTGTCATGAAATTATTTTTAAAATAATAAGAAAAACAAGGAAAAATGCAACAATAGTAGTTTTCTCTGGGACAGAAAGAGAAATGAGCACATATAAGTAGTTGAAATTATCAGCAGCTTTTTCTTCTAAAAGTGCATGGTAGAACCACGGAGATCTCTTATGTTTTTAATCCACAAATAGGTTTCACACATTCTTTTTTTACATTGAAACTTTTACACAGTTAACTTGTATAATTGCTGATGCAAGTTGGGAGCATATGCTTTACTTCAGCAGAGAGAGGCAGATTGCCTGCGATGGTCTATATAGTGAGTTCCAGGCCAGATGAGGCTAAACAATGAGACCCTGTCTCAAAATCAGAGCAAAACAAAAACATGGCTGCATCCTTAAATGATCTAATTATATAGAAGTGACTTTACTGTCACATTCAGCTTATTGGCTCCTCATGATATCATGTTTCTCACCACTGAGAGGGCATTCATAGAGACTTTCAAAAGAAATAAATGAATAAATTAATTGTGACAAATTTATATGGCCAGTCAAGCTTACTCTCACAAATACATAATATACATATGTATGGCCATAGAAATTAAATTTGAAATACTGGATATAGTATTTATTTCCTGAACTCTAAAACAGTGCATAAGATTACACTTATATGACTTAAAAGACCAAGCCTAAATGGCTATCTTGTATAGCAGGAAAAGTTAAAATGTTTCTTTGCTGTATATCCATATTTTTAAAATATACACATTATGCAAAGAAATTATAAAACATCAAAACTATAACATTCTTAAAGTAAATATTGTATTGTATATAGGGTATTGGCCTGCCATAAACTAATTATGGGAAATAACATAAATGTGATCCTTAAGCTATACAGGTTTATATCAGGTTTCTACATACAAAAATCCCATAAAATTCCTCTTTCTACAAGTCTGCAGGGAAAATACAGAATATTAATTTTCATGGTGTTCCATTCCAGTATTTCTGAAAGAATTATATGTCTGGATAAGGCAGTTACTATGTACTGGCACTAATACAGTTGAAAACATTCCATGAATTGAATGAGAATATTTCCATCCAAAAAGTGCCAAATAACAGGTCACCTCAAGTGAGAGGAGAAAGGTATAATTATAGGTGCATTTAATACCTGTAATGAGTTCAACTTAGAAAGATTTCCATTGTTTATATGTCATATACTAGCTATAAATAAAATTTAAAAGCTATTTCACAAAAAGAACATTAAAACTTCAAAGGTGTTTTGCATATATCTGGTATCTGCTGTTGCAATGGCATACAATATTACTCAGTTCTCTGTGTGCCTGACTGCCAAGCAAAACATATTTGGCCAATTTGAAATTAGGGATTTTTATTTTCTTTCCTGCTCAAATTATTTGGATTTAAGCTAACTGTATAACTAACAAAGCCTGATGGATGATTGAATAAAGACGTATGGAAAAAATTTTCACATGCCGTAAATTAAAATATGAGTTCATGGAGGAAAACATATTACCACTCTGTGAAAAGAAAGAAGTGATAAAAAAGAATGTCCATCAAGATTTCATGGAAAAAGTAAAGTAATAGTATTTTATTTTACTCAGATAAACTGCACATATTTCATGAGCAATAGTTTAGTTTTTAAAAATTATAAAAAGAAACTTTCAGCAGTGCTGGAGATCCCTAAACACAAATAACTAGAAATATAAGTTCCAATGATATTTAAGAGTTAGTCTGAGTACCGTTGTTGCTCTCTTTCAAGTCACAGTGCCAAGCTGTGAAAAAGACCCCCAATTCCCATCCATTTTCTTAGAGTTTTTCAAGTTATCAATTATTTTGGTCATTACTAAAAGTATCAAAGTAAATAAATAAGTTACTTATTCACCCAGCCACTCACACTCAGGCCTATTTATTTCTGAGTGACTGGGTGAATAAATAACTTACTTTCGATGACATAGTAAATGTTTAGAATATACTGATCACAGTAGATAAAAAGTTAAATCATATAACCTTGGGAATCACATCATCTATTGAAATCTCATCCTATAAAACTCAATTGATTTCATTGTGATAATTATCAAAATGATGGCAGTTTTTAGTGTTTATTTTTAATTAACAAAGAAAGTAACAGATTTCCTGCATTTCTATAATTTCTCAATTTTGTTTGATGTTTCTTAGCTGTGTTCATTTCTCTCCGGGGTCCCTGGCCTAAATCCCCACTGCACCCCCCAGTCCAGTATTCCCCTTTCTACTTCCTTTTCCTTATTATCCTACTGCAGTTCCTTAAAGCCTCTTTTTTCCCCATAGCATGGGCTTCTTTCTGGCTTCCTTGCATCTATTCTCACTGTTTCCACATAAATACCCATGTAGGACAGTCAGAAGCTAGGGGCCACAAAGGAGACATTTCATATATGACGGGTTTTTTTTTTTTTTTTCATTTGTTTGTTTTGAACCAGGGATACTGTTCTAGGCATTTTCTTGAAGATTTCATAATTTCACTTTCTCTTTATGTCACAATAAATTTATGTTGTTTATATGTACAGCACTTTCATAATCCATTCACGTCTTGATGGATGACTAGTTTGATTCCATTTCCTTGCTATTGTGAATAGAGCAGTAGTAAATACAATTGTGCAAGTATCTCTCTGTTAGGATATCTCTGTGCTAAATGTCTTTTGGGTATATACCCAGAAGTGGCATAGCTGAGTAAAATGTACTTCTGCTTTTAGTTTTTTTGAGAAACCTCTGCACTGACTTCCATAGTGGCTAGATAACTTTATATTCCCATCAACAGTGAATAAGATTCATTATTCCTCACAAGCTCAACAGCACTTTCTGTTACTCGCTCTTTGATGACAGGAAAATGACATTTATTTTTAAATTTTTTCTTAATTTTTTATTGACTCTTTTGTACATTTCATACAGCATTTCTTAACCAAATTTAGACACCTTCCCCCATCCCTGCTCCCCCCCCACCACAGCACATGCATTCTGCCATACTTGTTAAGTCCTGTTTGCATCTTTTTCTCAGTCTTTTTAAACTTTTTTGATGCAGAAGTTTCCTGTTTAGGCTTGCTCTTTAAACACGTTGAACAAGTGTTTCTTTGTTCCCTTTAATTTTATATTACTCCAAAATATACATATATACACTTCACACATATACCAGATTTATAAGGCCTGAAAATAAACTATAGGTTAATTAAAAAAAAAAAACCACTTAAGAATTCACAGTTTAACAGTAAACTTGCCTGCAGGCAAAATGAAATGTAACTTTACATTCCTAAATTACAAAACAAGTTGATGTGTGTTTTAATGTAGTTTTAGAAAAAAGATTTATTCTTTCTCATATTCTTCCTCTTAGAACTGAGGAAAATAGAGATATAAACTTCAAGCTATATTTATAGCAATGTCAGTTATTATGGTATTATGTTTACTAACAAATTACCCACTTTGATTTATGTATAAAGATTTGGTGCTTGGCTCCAAAAATGAGGGACAACGCATGTCAGTTGTTTTTCTCGGTTGAAGTTTAAGTCTAATTTGGATTACATAAGACATGGTCTCAAAAAGAATAAAGATAATAATAAATAATGGAAAAAGAAAGAAAGAAAAAAGACTTTTTTGCTTTGTTTTCTTTTTTATTTTTATTTTTTGCTTTGTTTTCTATTAGACTTGTCATTTTAAGCTGGGAATTCACATAAAAATAGTGGAAATATTTTTAATAGTTAAACTAATAGAATAGACAGAAGAAATTTTGTTTTGTTTTTTTATATTTTAAATAGGCCTTATATAAGTTCATGTTTACCTTCAAACCCTAAAACAAAATCTCAATAGAAATGGTACACGTTTTGCCTGGACCCACTATAAAAGGTATCTAATCTGCTTGGAATGCAAGCTCCCTTCCCATATACACCTCATATTACATATGTCGGTATGCCAAACATATGCTTTATAATCAAGTAAATTTTAGTGTAAAGTTATTTAATGAAAGTAGCACATTTAGACTTGTTTAAATGTTAGTAAAATATTATGTACCATATGTTCTGTGCCAAGTAGTTTAAAATTGGTTTTGGAAGCATGTGAAATTAATTGATCAAAAGAGAATTTATGAACTTAAAGTACTTCACAATCAATGATATGATTTAATGCATCTTCTGGCAATTATTATACCCTGGGGAATCACCTGAATGTCGTCATCCAGTTTGCTAAGACACTAATGGGGAGAAGATGGACTGATGCTTGCATTTGCATGGGGGCCTGAGCCCTGAGAAAATGAAAAGGCAAAAACCATAAAAAATGCCCTCGGGCCCTATGCCTCAGGCAGGTCTACTGCAGCAACCACACTCTCAGGCAAAACCATTCTCTCACTCTGCTGATGTTTTCTTTCTCTTGTATTTTGGATCCTTTCTAATTTTTAGGAAAACTAGATTAAAAACTACATACCTGCATTTATTAGTTATATATTAGGTTATTAACTCAAATCCATAATGAATATGGTAGTCATACTCCAAATTTATTTTGGTCAAGAAGATCCAGTGGCATAACTGACTAGCAGCACAGTATGTGTAAGAATTTGTTATGGAGAAAACATATGCAGGGACTTTGGGCTGACTAAATTTCTAAGTTCTTAATAATAGTAGAAGAGAGGCAATTGTTAATCATTACTTTTCTTTTCTTTTTTTTTTTTTTTTATCTTTTTGAGACAAGGTCTCCCTTTAGTCCCAGCTGGTCTGGAGTTCACTATGTAGACCACGTAGGCCTTGAACTCACAGAGATCCACCTGCCTTTGCCTCCCAAAGTGCTAGGGTCAAAGGTGTTCGCCACCATGCCTGGCAATCATTACTTTTCTAAACATTGAATTAGTCTAAGCAATTTACAATCATGGTTTCCTTTAGTCCTCCACACCATCAAAGAATGTATTAACTAGCTTTGTATTTGTTGTACAGATGAAGAGACTGATACAAGGTCAAGTTCAGTAGCTACTTTGTTCTTAAAGCTTGATGTCAAACAACCTGAAGTATTTAATTCCCTGACCTGGAAATATAACTCTTAAATACAATTGTATATATTTTAAAACCTCTAAATATCTTAAGTATTTTCATTTTTAAGATATAGATGATCATTGAACTAATGCATCACATGGAAGGGCATAATATTGGTGTCTTTGTTTTGTTTCAATTTTATGTAACTTTAATTTTCTCCAGTCTATCTGGTTGAACTTGCCATTTAAAATTTTGATTAGAAAACAATCTTTTGATATACTAAGAGAATATGAATAGTAAGTTTCTAGTGAATCAGGGAGAGTGAGATGTTGAATAGGTACAAGAGGACAATACAGAAATTGAAAGATCAATTAAGGGGAAGAAGTTGCTCCCCAGGACAGGCTTGAGTCAAAGGGTTTACATCCAAGAACAGTTTTCAGAAGTGTCATTGCTGGAACTACTGCACCATTGCTCTCTATTCAACAATATGTCGTCATTCTTCCAAAAGCTTAGGATATCTTCCTAAAACTATAAGGAAGGGCTGTGCTTGACAGCTCAGCCAAAATATATGTGATTATAAGAATTTAAATTTTTAGTTTTCCTGACTGAAACTACTATTTGAAACAATGTTTAAAATTATTATCATATGACCTGTATGGCCTTAAACAAAGTGGATGGTAAATGTTCCTTAACACAAGATCTTTTTGTAAACTATCAAGATCACAAAGTTTGGGAATTTTTAGAAGTGCATTTAATTGTAATGAAGTTAAGTAAGAATTGTATATTTTTAAGACAAGAAAGATTTTTATTCATACCAAATAAAAACAATTGACTTAAAAGAGGTGAACAGGCACCAGAGTCATCCTTTGCTCATTTTCTCTCCTGCTGAAAGTCCCATGAGATCTTTGTTGCTAAGCATCTGTCCTTGAATGCTAAAAGGTGAATGACTGTGGAGGAGGGGAAGGATAAATGTACAGACTAAGCCTTGAAACTGAAGATCATTAGGAAGCTTTCTAACAACTTGTAAACGCAACATTGTGATCTGAGGAAAATCAGTCTCACAGTGAGGCTAACAAGATAGATAGACCTCTAGCCCAAATGACTAAAAGAAGAAATGAACAACTCCAAATAAACCAAAGATTCAGACAATCTTATGGGAATACTTCAAAAACCAATACTCTACTAAATTTGAAAACATAAGAGAAATGGATGATTACCTGACATCATGGAATCCACCAAGACTTAACCTGGAAAAGATTGACAGCTTAAATAGATCCATAATAAAGGAGGAAATTGAAACTGTAATAAAAAAAAAAAAATTCCCAACAAAAAAAAAAAGCCCTTGGTATCACTTGTTTTCTTGATCCTAGCCAGTCTTATGGGAGTGAGATGATATCTTAAAGTGGTTTTTAATTTGCATTTACCTAATTATTAGTGACGTTGAAAACTTTTTAAGATGTTTCTCAGCCATCTCTAATTCCTCACCTGTGAAGTCTCTGTTCAGCTTTGTTCCATCTTTTGAGTGATTCATTTGTTTTCTTTCTTCTTTGTTTTTTGAGTAATTTATATACTCTGGAAATCAATGCTTTGCCAGCTGTATCTGTGGTGAAGGTTTCCTCCTCCTCTGTGGGTTTTCTCTTCACTTCCTTGATTGTTTCTTTTGATGTACAGATGCTTTTGAGTTTAATGAGGTCCCATTTGTCTGTTGTCACCCTTAATTCTTGCACAGCTACTGTCTGATTTAGGAAGTCTTTTCCTATGCCTATGTCTTGTAGTCTGTTGCCAAGTTTTTCTTCTTTCGCCTCCAGATTTTGGGGTTTCACGTTGAGGTCTTTGATCCATCTGGAATTGACCTTTGTACAGGGTGAGGGGTAGGGGTTTAATTTCATTCTTCTACAAGTGGTGATCCAGTTTTGCCAACACCACTTGCTGAAGATGCTGTCTTTCCTCCATTGTGTCTTCTTGGCCCCCTTGTCAAATATGAGATGGCTGAAATTTTATGTGCTCAAGTTTGGATCTTCAGTTTTGTTCCATTGGTCAACAGGCCCATTTTTGTGCCAGTACCAGGCTGTTTTTATGACTATAGTCCTGTAGTATAGTTTGAAGTCTGGTATAGCGATCCCCCCGTATTGGTCTTTCCATTCAGGGTTGCTTTGGCTATTCGGGGTCTATTGTTTTTCCAAATGAAATTAAGGACTTTTTTCCAAGCCTGTGAAGAAACTCTTGGAGATTTAATAGGGATTGCATTAAATCTGTACAAGAGTTTGGGTAGAATGGACATTTTTACTATATTAATTTTCCCAATCCATGAGCATGGGAGGTTTTTCCATCTTCTGATGTCTTCTTCAATTTCCTTCTTCAGGGGTTTAAAAAAAATCCAGGTCCAGATGGATTCAGGGCAGAATTCTATAAGACATTTAAAGAAGACCTACAGACACTACTACTCAAATTATTCAAGAGGATAGAAACAGAAGGAAATCTCCCAAATTCTTTCTGTGAAGCCAACGTCACTCTAATACCAAAACCAGACAAAGACAACCCAAAAAAGAAAAGTATAGACCCATAACACTAATGAACATAGATGCAAAAATTCTCACCAAAATACTTGCAAACCACATACAGGCACATATCAAAAAGATCATCCACCATGACCAAGCTGGATTCATACCAGAGATGCAGGGATGGTTCAACATGTGTAAATCAAAAAATGTCATAAGTACATAAACAGACTGAAAGGCAAAAAACACACAGTCATCTCAATCGATGTGGAAAAAGCCTTTGGCAAAATTCAACATGGCTTCATGTTTAAAGTACTGGAGGGAATTGGACTGGAGGGAACATTCCTCAACACAAAGCCATATACAATAAACCCACATCCAGCATTATCCTAAATGGGGAAAAACTAGAGGTGTTCCCCTCGAAGTCAGGAGCCCAGCAAGGCTAACCCCTATCACCACTCCTTTTCAATATAGTCCTTGAAATTCTTGAAAGAGCAATAAGACAAGAAAAAGAAATTAGAGGAGTATTAATTGTAAAAGAGAAAGTTAAACTACTCCTTTTTGCAGATGACATTATAGTTTACCTAGGGATGCCAAAAACTCCACCAGAATACTTCTAGAAACCATCAACAGCTTCAGTGAAGTGGCAGGACACAAAATTAACTTAGAAAAATTGGTAGTCTTTCTTTATGCCAATAACAAGCAATTGGAGAAGGAATACAAGATGACTTTCCCACTCACAATAGCCTCCAAAAAAATAAATTACCTAGGAACAAACCTTACCAAACACATCAAAAATATCTACAAAGAAAAAATTTGAATCCCTCAAGAAAGATGTTGAGGAAGATATTGGAAGATGGTAAAACCTCCCATGCTCATGGATTGGAAGAACAAATATAGTAAAAATGACCATCCTACCCAAAGTAATATACAGATTAAATGCAATCCCAAGTAGAGTCCCCATAAGCTTCTTCACAGACCTAGAAAAAAATCCTAAAGTTCATATGGAGAAACAAAAGACCCTAGATAACTAAAGCAACTCTGAGCCAAAAAAGCAATACAGGGGGGATTGCCATACCAGACTTCAAAGTATAGTACAGGCCTATCGTTATAAAAACAGCCTGGTATTGGCACAAAAACAGGCCTGTAGGTCAATGGAACAAAACTGAAGATCCAAACCTGAGCACATCCAATTTCAGCCACTTCATATTTGACAAAGGGGCCAAGAAGACTCAATAGAAGAAAGACAGCATCTTCAGCAAATGGTGTTGACATAACTGGATCACCACATTTAGAAGAATAAAACTAAACCCCTACCTCTCTCAATGTACAAAAATCAACTCCAGATGGATCAAAGACCTCAATGTGAAACCCAAACTTCTGAAAATGATATAACAAAATGCTGGTAGTAACCTACAAGACATAGGCATAGGAAAAGGCATTCTAAATCAAATAGCAGCTGCATAAGCAATAAGGTCAACAATTGACAAATGGTACCTTATTAAACTCAAAAGCTTCTATACAGCAAAATAAACAAGAAGAGAAAACCCACACAGTGGGAGGAAACCTTCACCAGTGATACATCTGATAGAGCATTAACATCCAGAGTGTATAAACTATTAAAAAAACAAAGAAGGAAGAAAACAAACGATCCACTCAAAAGTTGGAATAAAGAGATGAACAGAGACTTCACAAATGAAGTAAAGATGGCTGAAAAACAACTTAACAGGTGTTCAACATTGCTAATAATTAAGGAAATGCAAATGAAAACCACCTTAAGATTTCATCTTACTCTGGTAAGACTAGCTATGACCTAGAAAACAAAGGATACCAAATGCTGGAGAGGTTGTGGGGAAAGGGGGACACTTATCCACTGATGGTGGGGAATGCAAACTCATGCAACCCCTATGGAAATCAGTGTGGAGAACTCTCAGGAAACTGAAAATGAGCCCATTAACTTCACAAATCTCACTGTGCTTCTACTACTTAATTGTGGTTCTTGTACAACTGAGTGGCTTTGGATAAATTACTAGATGTCTCTGAATCTCAGACCTGTTTCCTGACTCACTGTATACAATTCCTTCATAACTGAGCTCCATTCTACTTTTCCTAGATGATTCAGAACATTCTAGATTAGCAGTGTCCAGAATGAAACGATTAATGCCTGCTACATATATACCATTTGCTAGCCATCATATTGAGAAGTGAAGACACAGGTGAGTTTAATTACAATGATACATTTTTTTAACTTAATATGCATATGTACCATTCAATTTTCAACAGTTTCTATGAATAATATTTTTATGTTTCTTTGGTTTTACACTGTCATTTAAATCCATCTCAATTAAATCACTATGGAGTAAGTGCACAAATGGCCAGTGACTCCCATCTTGAACACACTGTACTGTCCTGTTCTCATATTATTTGGGAAAAGGTACTCCTATCTTAATCATAGTAAAGTAGGTTGACTCACACCATCATATACATTTTAGCTTTTGAAAGACTCTGTTCTGAGGAAAGGAGAGAGACAGAGAGAGAGAATTGGTTTATATATACTATATACATATACTATTTCTAACAGTTGAATTCAGTGAATTAATTTTATTCAATATTTATTTTCCATAATTCAAATCCACACTTCTCTAAGATTAGCTTTATTTTAGAAAAAAAAAAAAAGAATTGAGTTTGACTATTATTGGATAAGAAAAGTGATTCTGAGGTTCTAGTCTCGCAACAGTAGAAGATGCCACAAACATCATCTATCTAGAAAGGGGGAAGACTGCCTAGCATTCTATCAGTTAATTACAAGGTCCATTTCAAAAGATCTCCATATGGACTTTGAAGTTTGGGTTCTTTAGCATGTACAATTATCTTCACTGAGTCTGGGAATAAAATCATGCTGTTCCAGATTCTCAGTTTAAAATTGTTTTTAATGTTGCAGATAAATACAGCATGTGAGCAAACACATGCTCAATTGTTTAAAAAATGCACTCACATAAACAATTGTGGGACTTATTAATGCTAGAAATATGTGAAGGTGCAGTGACTCTGCATTTGAAGTCTAGTATGTGTCATTTGTTTTATTCATGATAAACAGATCATTTAGTTGGAAAAATCCCATCTGCTTAGATATATCTCTTATTATTTATGAGAACCATGTTTAGGAATGCAGGAAGCACATGTGCATAATTAATCCTGAAGAGAATTAGACATTGTTTGATTCACAGCTGAATGCAATTAGCATTAGGAAGTTTACATATGTTGGCAATAACACAGATTAGCAACTAAAGTGCTTGTTAAAAAATTTAACCTGAGGCTGCTGAAGCAGACCTCTCTTAATGATGCTTTAAATGTTGTTGATGAAGTAATAATCAATTTTGTTTTATAAATAGTAAATCAAGAATTTAGGTCTAATTAACAGAGCTGCAGATCACTTCACTTACATATCAGATGTACTTGTGATGTGTGCTATGAACTTTCTTTGAGTCTTGTGTGCAAACAGTTGTTATGATGATGTGATCCTTGCTATTGCAGAAAGGATACATCATTGTCCAGCTATGGAAGACTGAGGTATCTACCTTTTGGAAGGACTCACCCAGAAGTGTTAGGCACGAGAGCTCTGTCTTTGTCTCCACTGTCTTTAATTGCAGAGAGAGAAACATGCTCTCTCTTTCACAAGCAGAGCCATTAGGCAGCTTTACAGACTGTGAAACAGAGGCATCTAATGGGGAGGGAGGATAGGGTGGAAATGACTAAAATGAGGCCGAAGGTAAAATTGAGCTGTAATTGTTTGCACTTCAACTTTGAGAAGTTCACCATTAATTAAAATGTTTCTGCACCACTCACCACCAGACTGGCAAGAAGGAGGCTGGGCCGATCAAGAAGCAGCCCTGGAGCCTTCCAGGAAGCACGTGATGAGGGAACATCTCCCTGCACAACGCTGCAGAGTCAGGGGTGCAGTCAGGCACACTCTCATGTGGCATAATTCACACAGCCCTTACATGTGGTTTGGGCTTTTCCTGGGCCTCATTATAAAGTAGTATCATTGGTTTTCAGGATTAATGAAAATAAAGAAAATTTACTTGGGAAATATTTAGCATATTTCATAGAATGTCATTTGTTTTGGTTTTTAATATTTGAGTATGTCTGAAATGCAGATGCCTGTCACATTGATAACTGCCTTAGAGTTAATTACCAACATTTTTCTTCTTTTGAGACAGACTCTCATGTGGCACAAGATGTCCTCCAACATACTATGTAGCCAAGGATAATTTTGAAGTTGTGATCCTGCTGCCTCCACTGAGTCCTGGGGTTAAAAACACATGCCACAATGTTCAGTGTCTGCAGTGCAGGGGATTGAAGCCATGGTTTTGTGCATGGTAGGCAAACACTCTAACAACTGAGCCTGTCTCCACTCAGCAACACTGTTTAGTACACAACACTGTTTAGTACACAAGATATTGAGAACAGTACCAGACATGATATTGTACAGCTGCAATTCAACACTTGGAAGGTAGAGGAAGGAGAATCAAGAGTGCTGGTCATCTTCACCCACAAAGTGAGTTTAAAACCAGCTTGGATAACCTGAGACCCTATCTCAAAATCAAACAAAATAAAAAGGAAGCATAACACCAACAATAAAATAATAGGAAGGTCAATGACATCTTATATTCAATTATCTGTTATTATTACAACATATTATTGACTAAATGTTAAATTAGTATTAAATATTATTAGATACCATTCAATTATTGTGTCACTTCTGTGCCAGACTATGCTACCGGTGAGGAATGAGATGTACTATGATGCAAGAATGGTTACGTAAGGCTGTGCAGGAAGAGCATGCTTGCGATGGAAGCTACCAGAATTCTGGCTTCCACTGTGCACCATTCATGAGTGAAGGCTGGGAAAGGCTTGTGTGTTTGTTTTAGTGACCCTTCTAAAAGACAGCCATGGCAGTAGATAAGTCTGGAAGACACATTATGTGTGGACAGGGACTGCTCTATTTGTTCATCATGAGCTTCCATCAGGTTTAACAGCCTTTTGCTGTAGAAGTCACTGAGTAGCTACTGACTGAACAAGAAAGAAGTCAGTTGTAGTTTGACATTTTTAAGTAGGTAGAAAAACATCAAAAGAAGAATAAGGTTTCATGTCTACTGATGTTTGAATACAGAATGTCCCCCATGTCTGTGAACACTTGGGCCCCAGTTGGTGTTGCTGTTTGGGAAAGTTATGGAATGTTTAGAAGGTAGAAGCTTGCTCTAGGAACTATGCCGCTAGGTGCAGGCTTTGAGATTTTGTAATCTGGCCTTGCTTCCTGCTCTCTCTCTCTCTTCTTCCTGTATGCAGATTGTCCTAGTTTGTCTTCCATTGCTGTGACAAAACACTCTGACCAACACCAACTTGGGGAGGAAAGGATTTATTCAGCTTACAACTCCTGGGTCACAGTACATCACTTAGGGAGCCCAAGGCAGGAACTCAGGGTAGGAACCTGGAGGCAGGAACTGAAGCACAGCCATGGAGGAATGCTGTTCACTGGCTTGCTCCTCTGGCTCATGCCCAGCCTACCTTCTTATACCGTACACAACAACCTGCCCAGGGTGGCACTACTCATTGTGGGCTGGGCCCTCCCACATTGCCTGACAATCAAGACAATACTCCACAGATGTGGCCACAGGCCAATCCAGTGGAGCCAATTCCCCAATTGAGGCTCCCTCAACCCAGGTGTGTCAAGTTGACACTAAAGCTATCCAGCACACAGATGAAATGTGATCACTCAGCTTCTTGGCTATCAGGCTGGCCTCATTCTCCTGCTGCAGTGCCTTCCCTGCCTTGAAGGACTGTATCCTCCCTGAAGCTGTGAGCTCAGATAAAGTGTTTTTTGTTACTGTTTTGTTTTTATTTTTGGTCAAGTATTCTATCAGAGCAATACAAAAGTAACTAATTCTAAATTTACATAAAGTATACAGTGAATTTACATAAAATTCAAAAACCAATGTGTATAATAAAGCTTGATTGTTGGACATCCATATTCACTCATTTCCTAACTACACTGACAGAGTTGAGCAGTAACGCTGACTTGTGACTTGTGAGAAGTCTCCTTTACAGAAATGCTGTGACCACTACACTAAGCTACTAAAAGTGAGATTGGCTAACAGCAGATTTTATAGTCTAGCCCTTCTAATTCATCACTGGCTCTGGCACTGTAGAATTGTCCTTTGCTCAACTCTTCTAAACCAGGAGTCTTGTATATCATCAGTGGTCACATACTGAATCTCAGGGGGAGCTAAACCCCATTCAGGGGCCCCTCATACCCTCTGTAATTGTCCCTTGACCCTCATAAAGTTAAATTAATTTTGGCTCTCCTGGTAGAAATGCATAGGCTGAATTGTATATATTAAATCTTAATGATAATACCTCCTGGTACATGATCAAATCTGATACAACTTTAATCCATTTGGCTTCTATCCAAGAAGACCCATTAGACAGGGAAAGTGCCAGCTGAACTTCATTATAAAAAATACATAATGTGTAATGTGGTCCTGACACAGGAATCTAGAGAGTATTTTCCTTTTAATTAAAGATTATTAGTTTGAAAGGTCCCATTGATATTTACATCTTCTCTGTGCCAGTTGTTTTTCTCTGGTTCACTACATGCACAATCTCTACAAAGGAATCACATGGTGTGGACAGGCAGACAAGAAGCCAACAGACACTGAGGGTATCTGAGACCAATATAGTGTTGCAAACAATTCACTAGTTGAAGCATTGCTATTCTGAGCTCACATAAAGTCCCTGAATATACATAGAAGCCAGCCTTGAAAGGGGATGAAAAATAGTATGAGAAAGAGAGAGATTCCTCTTAATACTTTATGCTTCTACCACCTGGAAGAGAGGATAACAAGGAGTGAATATGATAGAAATACATTACTTGTATGCATGAAATAAATGCCATAAAACATTCTTATGTGTAATTACTACATGCTAATGAAAAACATTAAAACTCTGTGCATGGAAAAAACAAACTTTAGAGATAGAACATATATACCATATATTCAAGTTCAGAGTACAAGGCACTGTAAACAGACCAAATGTACAGCTGTGGAGTATCCAAAAAGCTACTAAAAAGAGGTGCCTAAACAGGAACATGGCTTATTTAGAGAGTATTTAGTGTTCACATTGCTATTCATTTCTTCTTTAGCGTTTAAAATGTATACACATGCATACACACACACACACACACACACACACACACACACTTGCATGCACCCACACAGGTATACACACATACACATGTACTTTTCTCAAGGAACACTTCAGTTCACTAGAGATGTCCCCACTTATAGATAAGCATGATCATATGTCTAAATTCTGGCCAATGAGAGGTGATCAGATTAAACATTTACAACTGTAAGTCTCAGTAGTTCCAATGATAGAAATTTATTTTCTCTCAGTTCTCCAAGCTAGAAATCCAATTCAAGGAGCTAACATATCAGGCTTGGTTTTACTTGCAGCCTCTGTTCTTGGCTTGGGAATGGCCATTTTTTCTGTGTTCACATGTGCCTCCCTATGTACACATGGAGGGTGAGAGGTTTCTGGTCTTTCTTCCTCTTGTAAGGACATTGAACTTATAATAATGACTTCGCCCTTCTGTCCTCATTTGCCATTTATTGCCTCCTTACATGCATGATGTTAAAATCCACTCACAGTGGGGCTTAGTACTTCCACTTACGAGTTTCTGGGGTATGTTGCTTATTTTTCATTGTCAACTTAACACACTCTAGAATCACCTGGAAAGATAGACTTAATGAGGGATCATCTACATCAGATTGGCCTGTGGGTATGTGGGTGGGGGGTCTATCATGAGTATATTAATTGAGTGGGAAGACCTGCCCATTGTGGGCAGCACCTTTTGAGTCCCAGACTATATGAGTGTAGAGAGAAGACTGAGCACTGGTTGGCAAACATGACTGTGGATGTGATATGACTAGCTCTGTAAAATTCCTGCCATTTGACTTCTCTGAAGTAATGAACTGTAACCTGGCATTGAGAGTTAAAATAAGCCATTCTCCCCTGGGTGGCTTTTGGTTTGAATATTTTTAACACTGGGCTGGAGAGATGGCTTAGCAGTTAAGAGCTCCAACTGCTCTTGCAGAGGACCTGGGTTCGATCCCCAGCACCCACATTGCAGCTGAGAACCATCTTTAACTCCAGTTCCAGGAGAATCTGACACCCTCTTCTGACCTCTGCGGCATTGCACAACATGGGTGCACAAACCTACACGCAGACAGTACATTCATACACATAAAAAAATTTAAAAAATTATTTTTTAGCACTGCAACAGAAACAAAACTAGAATGGGGAACATTTTTGTCTATGATAACCACTGAGAAGGACACCCACAGGTGGTAGCACTGTAATGGCAAATATTTGTCCTAGGTGTCTCCTTGAAGTAGATCCCTGAACCTTCTGGGACTGGTTATACCACCTGGAAAGTTATGACTCAGCCTCTGGTTTACTGGATGTGACTATAACTCCAGTTGTAGCTTAGCTAATAATGCATGAAAGAGGAAATACAAATGAATTTTCCTCTTATTTCAGAACTCTACTTGAAACAGTCTTAATTAGAGTAAAACCTCAATAAGTTGTCTGTCTTCTTATCTGAATTTCTTCTTGAATATGCTATGACTCTTTGACTGATACTAATGTAAACGTATCTGGATAGGCAAACACATAGGACTCACAATCTCATTTTCATATAAAAACTCATCCGCAGAAGCCAGATGAATTTTGGTTCTAATTTGTTTGATTTGAGGACACCAAAATTGTAAGTTCTTATTCATACTTCTTGACGTATCATGTTGATAACTTGGAAGATAAAGCTCACTTCGAAGGTATATACTTCTATGTAATAAAAACCTTTGAACAAAATTAAAGTGTTTCACAATCTTTTCAGAATGTTTAGCAACGGGGCAGCTACTGAGCTTCTTCAGTAGAGGCACTGGATGTTCTAAAACTATATTATGGTAAAGGTTGAGTGACTATGTGACCACCTTAAACAATCCTAATTTGTGCACATTAAATAGGTAAAGTACATACATTTTAATTATATCACAATGAAGGTGGTGCAGATAAAAAGAGGGAAAACAGCAGTTATATGGGCCAAACCTTGGAGAAATATTGCATTTTATAATCAGCCTTGGAGGATTTATAAATGGTATATCTGCCTTAAATGTAACTTTTAATGTCCATATAACATAGATTATCCAGGTTCTCCTTGGAATGAATGAGCCTTGAATCACTTTATCCACTGATATTTTGGAGCAGAGACCTGTATTTAGATGTAAGAAACCAAAAATCCTGAGCCCTTGCTGGGAAGGGGTTAGGGCTGGCATAGAAGCTTAGGAAATCAGTCAGTGAGATTCTTTCCAACTTCTGCCTGGATGTCTGAGAAGGTAGATCCTGTCAAGAGACTCAAGTGTCCCTTGCCCCTTCATTTCCCTCTAATCAGTACTGTAAAGAAGTCTCCTCTGGGGGCCGGAGAGCTAGCTCAGCAGTTAAGAGCACTGGGAGCTCTTTCAGAGCACCTCAGTTTCTTTTTCAATAAAACAATGGCTGCTAACAACTATCCCTAACTCGGGTTTGCAGGAATCTGACACCCTCTTTTGGCTACTGTGGGCATTATGACATAAGTGCATTTACTCACATGCAAGCAAAACTCTCACTTACATAAAATAAAAATAAATAAATCCCCCTCCCCAATTAAAAAAAGTTTCCTCTTAACATTCTTTGCACAAAATTCTGTTACACATGACTTTTTCTCACTGCAAAGCAGACTAAGAAGCCATAGAGCTTAGACTTCCTGGCTGCATTGTAACTGAAGGGAGAGAAGAGGTGATTATGAATAGCTTTTGGCTTTTTAATTCAACATGAGCAGGGCCACCTCTTATCTGGCATCTCTCTGTGTGCTTTTATCTTTTATGCCTGTGTGCATATTCATGTCTGTATGGTTATGTGTATTAATGTGTGTGTATTCATGTCTTTCTCCTCTGTCTTTGTCTATGTGTCACTTTGTGGCACTGTATGTGTGCGAGTTTATGCCTACGTGTGTATTCATGATACATCTCTGTGTGCATATTCACCTCTGTCTTTCTTTCCCTCTGCTTCTCCTTCTTCCTCTCCCTCTGTCTCTTTGTTTATGTCTCTGTCTCTCTCTTTATATATTTCTGCCTCATGTGTGTGTGTGTGTGTGTGTGTGTTTCTGTGTTTGCTTGAGTGGCATTCAGCAACATTTTCTCCTTTCTACCATTAAATCACTGTCTATAAAATTCATTTACTACTTCCTGCATGATGCCCTCCCACAAATTAAGTCTGCATTCCACATGAAGTGTTGCCCTCAGCAATGGGTCCCACAACTGCCCCTTAATAACAGACATGCTGACAGTTTTGTTATCAGCTTTCCATCAATGCCCGTTAAGTCTTCTCAGTTTACTTCATCCTTAGCCATCTTCCCCTGTCTTATCTAGATGTGGAGAAGTGGACCAGTACTTTTCTACACTATCCTTGGTCTATGAACACTGTTATACTTACCTCAGGGGTAAATAGTTCAAGCACTTTGGCTTAAACATTCCTACTTTTTGACCTTTTAAAAGCTCTCGATGTTCTTACCAGTTGGAGTAAATACTCATTTTCACTTTTCATTCTCTCTCTCTCTTTACTTGAAACAGTAATTCTAAGAAAAATTTAACCTAGCTTTAAATGGTTTTACACTATGTGCATTTTAGGATCTAAAGAAATATATTCCCAAGATTCAAAAAGACTAGTGATTACTTTTGAAAACGTGGGCTGAACTAGGTAGCTGCAGAAAATGGTGCAACATAAAACATGTAGGTTTTATTTGCCAGAACAAAAAGATTTGCCATGATAATTATAATTTAGTAGTCTATTGTAAGGTCTTTTGAGAGAGAAAAAAGTACCACATTCCTACCCATTGATAATAGAAACAAGATCAATAAGCAGCATGGAATTTTACAGGGGAAAAGTGACTAAAAAGGGCTACCACTCTCCTTTCTTTAACAAAATTACAAAATTAGTAGATGAAGGAAAAGCATTTAGTTGAATGTACCTGGTCAGCTATAAAGCTTTTAATAAAGTTTTAATTCAAAATACAACTCAAATTATCTTAGGGAAAAAGAAATTTAACTTTCCAGACACTGCAAACTTTTAACTTAGTAAAATTTGCCTTAGTTAAAAAGTGTAAAAGGACATCGTTACATACTTCCTTGCAACATTTTTTCTTATAGAATTCCTTTCAAAGATGAGAGTTCTAATCCAAGGGTAGGAGACATAAAAAAATATTAGTCATCTGCCACACTTGTC
The DNA here is from genome assembly GCA_009823505.1 of Rhizomys pruinosus. Taxonomy (NCBI): domain Eukaryota; kingdom Metazoa; phylum Chordata; class Mammalia; order Rodentia; family Spalacidae; genus Rhizomys; species Rhizomys pruinosus. The sequence goes on along the minus strand of VZQC01009471.1, from coordinate 58,698 downwards.
ATCTCGCACATCTATCAGCACAGATGGAGCCACTCTGCCTTCCCTTCCTGGCTATGCTACAATAACGTCCTGAAACCATTAGCCAAATTTAAATATTCCTCCTGTAACTCGTATCTATGAGGTATTTTTGTCAAATGATGCAAAATTAAATAATGCATAGGATGTGGAGAGCACCATGAAGTATCTCAAACTACTGAGTTGGAGTAGCAGTGAGTAGCCCAGAACCCTCAGTATCTGTGGAAATTTCTCCAATGAGAAATATAAAATGAAATTTATAACAAAAAAGATACACTAGCAGAAAGCAGAGACAACAAAGGGCACAAAGAAAACTCCTTTAGGATCTGGGGGGATAGCTCTGCTGGAAGAGTGATTGTTATAGAAACATGCTGACCAGAGTTTGAGCCAAAGAACAGGCAAAAGAGTCAAGCTAGGAATAGCAGCACTGAAGATGTGGGATTGGCAGGTCGCTAAGCTTCACCCTCAGCCAGCCTAACCTAATCTGTAAACTTCAGATCAGTGAGGGAGCCAGGCACATGTGCACACTATGGTTAACTCCTTTGGACTCTTATCCTACTGCAGAAGTACTTGTTCATTGCAGCTCTATTCACAATGATTAGAAAATGGAATAACAGATAATAAAAGTAGGGAACATATATAAAATAGAATTTTATACAGCTGTAATGAAAAATGAAATTGAAATTTATATATAAGTGGCTGAAATGTAAAATATTATATTGAGTATGGTAGCCCAAATCCAGAAAGGCAAATGAGGAAGGTTCTCTGTCATATGTGGATTTTAGCCTCAAATCTTTAAAGCGTGGGTTTAGCTTGAACTATTTGCAGAAGCCAGAAAACCAGGAAGAGGCTTTTGAAGGGGCTATGTCTTATGTGAAAACGGAATAGCAGAACTATGATGGTGTGGGAGGTGAATTGTAGGGAATAGAAAGGTTTAAGCAGGAGATGAGGGAGAAGATTAATCAAAATAAAGTGTGTTTGAAAAGGCTGTAATAAATCCTCTATTTTGTAAGCCAATTTAAAATATAATCCTTTCAAGTAAGCTTTCCTGCTTGGCTGGTAAGGCTGTTCCTAGAAGCCATGGGTTATCACACAAAAGTCCCAGTACCAGGTGTGGATAGCCTTAGGAGATTTTTGGTCAATGGGGTCCCAAAGACCCCAGAATAATGTGGGATCCTGTTGTCTCTCATGGTTCCCCATCAGAACTAAATAACAGGATCCTACTGCTGATGATGCAGTACACCTTGGTTGCAAGCTATGGAGAAGTCAAGCTGAAATTGAGTTGGAAGCGTCCTCCCATTTGCTAGCGTTCATAATTCCGAAGGGTGCTGAGCAGAATGCTAGGGTAAAAAGGCATCAATCAGATGCACAGCCCAGCTGGAAACCTACAAACTACAAAGCCAACCTGCCAGGTGGGATGTGCCAGCTGGTGCAAAAGTGGCATGGCTGTTTTGAAAGCAACCAAATGCTCCTTGCTTGGATTCCAGGTCCACTCCCCATGTTTCAAGCTTGGTACTCTAAAACAGAGTAAAAAGCCCATGGCTAGAGGTCATAGGCTCTGGGGCTAGGGGGCAGCTTACTAATGTCCTTTACCTAAATGACATTGCATCAATCTTCCTTCTAAACATATATGTTTATACACATAGAAAAATATTACCCCCAGCTTTAATCAGAGAAGCTTCTCTGTAATGAACAGTAGTGAGCATAGCTACATAGTGGCTCAAGGTACTGAGAAAATGGAAGACTTGAGTGTTCAGCCCTATGGATATGTATGCTACCTGCTCTAAGATTCAAGGACTATTGTAGAAGAATGGATAGATATAATGCAGCAGCAGAAGATAAGGAGAAGGTGGCAAAATTCTATCTTATGGGTTTGGCAGAAATTTTGCAATCATGACCCATACCAGCTGTAGTTGCCTGCACAGATCCTGCAAGGGACAAGGTCCCACCTATCTTTGATGAAAAAATTTTAAATGACAAACACTATAGGAGAGGGAAAACAGAGAACAATCTTAAAAGACATGAAATCCATAAATAAGGAAGAAAGAAAAGAGAAATGATGATATATAAAAAAATCAATTTAGGAATGGCTGGCAGAACTTAAGAGTACATTCAGATATTTAATGGCTCAAATGTACAAATGGGTATTCTCTACATCCATTCTTAGGAAAGTATTCTTAGGAAAGATTATAATATATATTTGGAGAATAGAAGAGAGAAAACAAACAAGATCTAAGAATGGTTGCAGGAATGCAGGAGACTAACAAGGTAAGAGAAAGGAAATCATCAATGCAACAGCAAGAGAGAGTTTAACTTAAGGAGCAGTGTGCACTGGAGAGGACAGAGGGAAGAGAATGTCTACAAGTGTGCTTCAGAACGCAGAAAATGTGTTTTGCCTGAATGCGTGTAAGTGCACCATGTGCATGCCATGCCCCATAGAGGGTCGGAAGAGGGCCTCTGGGGATAAGGATGGTGGTTAGCCAACATGTAGATGATGGGAACCAAACCGGGGTCCTCTTTAAGAGCAGCCAGAATGCAACTGCCATCTCTCCAGCCTCTCTAAATTGATTCTGAAAAGTATTCCATAAGACATATTCATGAAGCAGCTGGGGCTCAGTTGTCAGAGTGCATGCCTAGAACGCAGGAAGGCTGGACTTGACCAGATAAACCATACATGGTGATGCATGCATGGAATCCCAGCGCTCTGGAGGTGGAAGCAAAAGGATCAAAAGTTCAAGACCAGCTTTGGTTGTATGAATTGGAGGCCGGCCTTGGTTACCAGAGATTTGTCTGAAAACAATTAAAAAATAAAATGCAAATGAAAAATAGAGACAAAGAAAAATGAGTCAATCCTAAATCTAAGAGAGAGAGAGAGAGAAAAAAAAAAAAAGCTTTTGTTAATTCAGATAGCCGGGCGTGGTGGCACAGCCTTTAATCCAGCACTTGGGAGGCAGGAGGCAGGCAAGATCTTTGTGGAGTTTCAAGCCAGCCTGGTCTACAGATGTTTCCAGGACACTGGGCTACAGGGAGACCCTGTCTCGAAAAGACCAAAAGAAAAAAAAACAAACTAATAGCGATCCAAATTCACTCTTTGTCCCCAAAATATATATATATATATATAATAATCTTTATATATATCTATCATCTCTTAATCTGCTCTCCTCTTTTTGCCCCCTCCCTGCCCCATGCCCCATGGTTGGGAATCTGTCTGGAGTGTTGAGCATGTCTTTGACATTTTCCCAACGGCTAAGTAGTTCATGTGAGTAACTGTCAGCTGTCTGGAAACCTCTGTTTCCTTGTAAGCTGTCCACTGTCTCTGGCTCTTACAATCTTTCCAGCCCTTCTTCCATGCCTGGCTGAGGAACTATTAGCATATGGTACCTGCTGGGACTGGAAGAGCAGGTTTTTCTTTAAGGATGTGACCCTTGCTCAACCACATTTCAGGGCAGGTTCCACAACCTAAGAGTTATTGGGCAAAAGACATTGGATTTATTGGGGGGGTGGGTGGACACAAAGCTGGGGGGCAGGATGGTGGGGCAATATGGGAGGTGTTGGTGGGAAGAAATATGATCGAAATACATTATACAAGGTTATCAAATAATTAATAAAAATCTTTATAAAAGAGCTGTCCAGTGGTTGGTATTCATAGGAATACTGATTACCACTTAGTTAAATGTAGAAGTTAGGGAGGAGCAGGCTGATGGAGAACAGAAAAGGTCCATATTATACTTGAAAAACAAAAAGGGGTTTGCTCTCCTTGTAAAATCAAGAAAAGTATGTGACTGAAGTATGGCGGTGAATATTAGAGGAAACTCCTTACAGGTACTGAAAGGACTTGTCTTTTGCAGAGTAAGTAGAATGGTCAATGGTTATAGTAAGTAAGCTTGCATTGCATTATAAGCTTTTGCATGGATTAGTTTAGGAAAAATTGAACATAAGACATCTTATTGGTGAGATATAGGAAGCTGTTGAAATTAAACTAAGTTCTTCCCTAATTGCCCAAGATAACCGGGTAGATTAAATCATGGCCTCCTCTTTTGACTCCTTAGTGTTTTCTTACTTCTGAGACTGGGTATTAATTACAATCATCTGGGGAAATTAGACTTATGCAGAGTCACAATAGGCACCTAGATTAAGCCACAATTTGTAAAGTAGTCTTTATAAATATGATGTAATTTTATGAGTCATACACACAAAATTTTAATTATGTTTCACTTGGTTTTCTCAAATAGTTTTGTTTGGCATATGTAGAACTACAAATCCTGCTTAAAATTAAAACCACCTAAAATCTCTAAAGATATTAAAGAGTATTATTTCTCACCTAAACTTTCCATATCACTGTATTTTAATGGTTTTTCAAATGTTCCTAAAACGTCCATTCTCACATTTCTTCATCATTTTGATTCTCATTCCTTTCAGCCCACATAGTAATGCTGAGCTTGGTTCCAGTCTGTCAGACTCTTCAGGCCCTCATGCAGCCATGGAGGGGAACTGCCATCAACAGTAGCTAACTGTAGTGCAGAAAACTCAGACACTGTTAGCTATCACGGTCTCATGCAGATAAGCTTCCCAGAAAATAAATATTCTCAACTGAATATGGACCAGAAAAATTCAGGGCAGACAGATATCTACAGAAGTTAAAAAAACATGTGTATACTAATTTTGTCAATAATAGTTATTAATTTTCAATTTCTTCAGTGAACATGAGAATTTTCACCAACAGCATGTGATTGTATAATGTGTAACATGCAATCAATCAGCTCAATCTCTTCACACAGTCCAAAAAGAGGACACCAAACTGTTTATTTGAAAGGACAGTAAAATAGTAGCCCCCAAATAATTTGTTCAGTTCTTTTGTTCTGACATCATAAAAATAGAATATCTTACCTAAGTCTCTAGAAATATCTGTTTTTGATGACTTAAGAGGAAGCATCTTATTCTGAATTCCACAATGATGGAAGGATTTGTAGCACAGAGATAGGCTTTTATTTCAGAAAGCAGCCAAAAGCAATTAAGGATAGCTGTATTCATCGCAGCAGAATATTGCCTGTAAAACTAATGGGAGCATCATCTGCTACAATCTTGGCAAAATGTACCAACTCTGAAGAGATGTCACCGTCTGAATAATTCTGCAATGGCCATAGGAGGACAAACAGTTGTTGTTGACATGTGTTTGATCTTCATAAGCCTGCTGCTGTGACAGGCTACAAACTATATTTTATCCTCCACTTCTGTGATCCTTCACCCAGATAAGAACCAACACCTGGCATCTTTTCAAATTTTCTTTTCCTTTTACATCAGTGGCAAAAGTTAAAAAGGTAACATGAAAAGAAAGATGAAACAGGAATACTGTTCAAATTGAAGGACTGTAGTTTCAAGTTTCAATCCTGTATCAAAACATCTCCGCCTTACCTTCTCTCCCAGTCATCACAGATGATGAGTACAAAGAGGTACACAAACCCCGGCACAATGCTGTCTGTGTACTGCAATCCGAAAAATCACAGCTACAAAATTATCCCTGACATATCAAAAACTGACAGTCACATCCTCAACATCTCCTCTCATTCCCATGGAACTTCTTGATTAATAAATCTGACACATAAAAAGCATCTATATGACTAAAGTGTCAGTTACTGGAAAGGCCGTTTTGATCTATTTCTCAACTTTTAGAAGAAATATTCTCTTTTCATGAATATGGTATCTGTTCACTGACTGCCAGCTTTCAAATGACCACCTCTTGAAGTTTAATTTTAAGTTTTAAATAAATATTGTATGCATGCAGAATAATTACGAGGCTCTAGAGAGATACTGTATAATGGCATTCATCCTTTTTTATGTGAAAATGCCAGGCCCTTCAGGCTGCAGAGTCTGTGTTTGCCACAGACGTGCTGAGGATCCTTTCAGTGGGTTTAATTTCAGAAGGGGCATGCATGGAGCTGTCATTTACAAACTGGTCTTGTTTCCCAAGTAAACTCAATTTGCACGAGTTAAAAATGTTTCTTTGGGGGCTGGAGAGATGACCTAGCAGTTAAGAGTGCCGACCACTCTTACAGAGGACCCGGGTTCGATCCCCAGCACCCACATGGCGGCCGAGAACCGTCTGAAACTCCAATTCCAGGAGAACTCCAGTTCCAGGGGAATCCGAGACCCTCTTCTGACCTCCGCGGCATTGCACGACATGGGTGCACAAACCTGCATGCAGACAGTACATTGATACATATACAGAAATAAATAAAATTTTTTAAAAATGTTTCTTTGGATTCATCTGGGCTAATCCATAGAATCAAACTTATTGGTTTCAAGTGAATATTTTACATATATTTGGGGTGAACAAAGCTTTTCTGTAGTCTGTAAAGGAACTAAACTAATAGCATCCAGTTTGTGGATGTATAAAAAATTTTCTGGCCAGTGATCCATCATGTCACATATTTTACAAATGAAACGTGTGTGCTGCTATTTAAAGATGAAAATTTTTGTTAAATTTGTTTTTATGTATCTTATCACAATTTTCCAACAAATTGTATGAGTGGATATTATCATGCATCTTTTCACATACTTACAAACATGATGAGAATAACCGTGTCTTACCATTTGTGTCCTCTGTTAGAATTCTTAAGTCTATAGATTTCATTTAAATGAAGTCTAATCATATCATAGCAGCCACAGGCTTGTAGTAAGAAAAAGACCATTCTCTAATAGGCCATGATCTGGTTAATGTGTTAATTTATCATAATATTTTGGTTAAATCAGATAAAAAAAGACTAACCAAAAATTATTTTGTCAGATTTTGTTTGTTTAGACCCTCTTCACTCACTGCAGAGTCCATGCTGGCCTTGAACTCATGATAGTCCTCTGAGAGCTGAATGACAGGCATGAGACATCAAGCCTGTTTTTCTTATAGTATTTTAAACAAACTTTATTTGGCATTTTTCTTTTTCAGATGTTATTTTTGCCAATAATTTATTGGGGCTGATATTGCATAATCCATAAGCAATTCTTATGGTTGGCCTTCTAATATGTTTATCAAATATGGCTGATACTCTTTAAGTCTCTCACTCCCATCCTGGTCTAGCCTGAGCTGTTTGTCACCTGGACTGGAGTGTTGGTAGTCTCACTGTCTCTGTTCCAATTCTTGTTCACTGGAGTCATCATTGTGCACATCAGCACAAATCTTCCCTTTTACTTATTTATTTTTTGTTCATAATAGATTGAGGTCAAGGTTTCCTGCAGGCTAGACAAATGCCCTATGAATCAATTTTTGGCAACAGAAATAAGATATTTTTACTTTATATTCATAACTTACTTATGAATTCAGATTACTTGTAGACTAGAATAAAGTTACACTCTAAAGCCACTAAACCCCTAAAATGGCCACATGTGGCATATTCTCTAACCTTGTCTCCTGTTTGCACTCTGCTATAGCCTGGGCTGTTTTTATTTCCTCCAGGGAATGAAGTCGATTTTGACTTCAGCGTCTTTGTACTTGTCAGTCTCTGATGAGAATATTCCCTCTCATGTTCTTCCATAATCTCCCACTTTATTCACTTCACAAGGAGTTCTCTGACCACATTTCTTTCAATAGTGATTCCTTACACTGTCACATTCTTTTTCTTGACTGTGTTTATGGTTATCTGAAATTAAGATGGACATCCATTTGTATGTGTGGATCTCAATTACCTTAAACTCTAGGAAGCCTTGGGTAGCTATTTCCTCAACTAAAATAGCACTTGAGCAATAAAAAGAAAGCAATGTATATGTGAAGAAGTGCAGAGGAAGTAGATGACTGACCTTTGAACTGATCTTACTTATTTCCCAAAATAGTAAATTGCTTTATAGTGACACTTAGATTAGAAATTATTTATTTCCATAACCACCATCTCAAACTTCTGATGGACATGTCTGTGGTTCTCTGTTACACTTATAATCCTTGAACCAAGTGCTCAAGTGCATTTTCAACTTTGCCTACAGGAGCAATATTATGCAGAACTGGTAAATACTAAACTATAACAGACATAGCCATAGACTAATGAGGTATTCCAAAGCAAGGACATAGCATAATTAGTGCAAAAATTAAATATGGATTGATGCCTGATATTACTTCATGTACCTCTTGGAGGCATACCAATATCAACGTGTCAAAACAAAACTAATTAGTTCATTCTAAATCTTTCTTAATGTATTTCTTTAAACAAATTCAGTGAATTTTACCATAAAGTAAAAAGTCACCAAGTGAAAACCATTTGAGCCCCCCATTCCTATAATCTGTCCCTTCCATGTGTTCCCATCATCAGACTCTGATTATTCTGGAGATTCCACATGCCTCTGAACTTTCCTGCCACTGTGTTAGCTGAAGACATCATCTTTAAGGAAACCTTGGCTTTCATAATTGTCTCACAGTCATTAGTTCTAATCTTTTCTGATACTTCCTTCATGTACACACAATTTAAAACTGATTAATGACCTGCTTAGAACTCTTCAATTCTGCTGGGCATGGTGCTGCACACCTTTAATCCCAACACTCAGGAGGCAGAGGCAGGAGGATCTCTGTGAGTTCAAGGCCAGCCCGGTCTACATATCAAGTTCCAGGCCAGCTGGGAATACAGGGAGACCCTATTTCAAAAGACCCCCCTCCCAAAAAAGAAGAATTCTTCAATTCTTTCCCAGGGCCCAGAAGTTCACATTTTTGGTCTCCCCTTCTATCCTTCCAACACTCCCCCTTCATCTACAGTCTCAACACTGTTTTCTGCAGGGCCTGCTGTTTCACATGCACAATATTGAGCATTCCCTCCTTTCTCCCTGAAGTTATCTTCCACTTTTCTTATCTCTAATCACTGCTCATTCTTCAGAGCATCCTATAAAGATTTGTCTTAATGAAGTACAGTCCTTTTCCTCTCCATCTCCCTAATCTAACTCTTGCTCAAAAGAACCAACTATTATCTTCCCTGGGTAAGACATGTGTTAATTTCTACTGCATTGCTTACAACTATATCATTGTGTACCCCTCGGAACTAAGTCTATGAGCAAATGTAGCATATATTTTTTTATTAATGCCATTTAGTACTAACAATTGTAGAATAAATAGCTGCTGATTTAATTGAACAAATAGGTGAACAAATGTATATTCTGTTTTCATGTACTCCAAAATTTGACAACTGATAAAAATATACATTTTAACAACATCTGAGTAAAACATATAAATCAAGAGTCTTGAAATTTTTTTCATTTCTTTAGTAGAGATAAACCCACTTATTAATTAAATCTAAACTTTGTACATTTAGGGATTTTCTCTCTCTCTTTTAACCATTCTCTTTCTAATTCATTCTATATTCACTGAGTTAGTACTGATTATAATTAATTGTTTTGGTCTTCATGTAGATGTTCCATGGATTTTTATAGGCATTCCATTATGATTAAGCATACATTAATAGTTATTTAAAGCTTGCCACCATTTTTTAATAAAGCTCATATCTGTGGCCCACTGCTAGTGAAATGACCCAATGATACATCAGAACAGGAGCTTGTAATTTTGATAGAGAACACATTTGGCTTTCAAGTTTTTAAATCAAGGTCCTTTCCAGTTGGTTGAGTAGCAAATGCATTGCATAGATTCTCTTTGCACATAAGAGTATTATCTATTGTCACAGACCAACTTAAGCAGAAGGCTAAAGACTGCAGCACACTATATCTGGATACTTGCCCAGGCACATGTTTAAAAGTCATGCTAAACTACTGCAGGAAAATATGAACCTTTATAATGCCTGCTATTCCACTGTCAAGTAAATTTAAGTGCCTTCCATTTTTAATTTTTCTCTTCTTTCTCTCATTAAGCAGACTTACTTGGCAATTGTGAGGCCTTCAGCTATTCTAGTTCAGAGTTGTCTAGGAGTGCTCAGACAGGCCCAAGTGTCCACCAGATGGCTCACGTTGCAGATTTCAATGATAGGGACTTTATTATTGCTTTATGCATTTTTTTTTTTATGTTTCACATTTGGTGGAGCTCTCCAGTATTTCTATAGAGAGAAATGGCAAGGATAGCATCCTGCAATGAAAGAGCATTTCTAAATCATTCCTCTGCTGTTGGAGAATTGCTTTTGGAAGGAACAGATTGAGTTATTCTGATCATATATGCTAATGAAAGGTGTGATCATTTTCTATTTGGAAAAGACTTCTTTATCCTTTATTTTAGACTTTTGATTTTCTATGTTTAGTGGAGTAATAAATGCCATGGTAGATGAAGTAGGGACGCTGAAGGTAGATAGACCGACCTCAGATTATGGACTTCTCTCATGTAACTAAACAGTTTATTGTACTCTCTGAGTGTTAATTTACTTATCCATAAATAAAGGGAAACATATCACATTTGTAAGCATCAAATAGGTTAGCTCACATTTAAAGACTTGATTATTCTTGGATCAGAAGTGAGCCTTGGGTAAATCAGTGCTATCTTTGTGGAGGTGTGACTAGTTTTGTTTTCACAGTGTAAGGTGTAGGAGTTTCTCCCTGGAGCATAGCTAGAAAGAGCATATAAAGTTAAAACTTGTGATTCAAAACTTAGGCAACCTATTAAGCCAAGTGTAAAAAAAATAGAATAAACATAGTAAGATAATGCACCTAAATATTTTTCTAAATAAAAGATGATTTAAAATAAAATATTTGTTCATACCTACTTCTTTAAAATATGACAAAATGTCTGTAAGTAAATTTTATAAGCTATTCCAAAAGACCAACTAAAATATTTAGTGTTCTTGGATTCAATATCTATTATAATTTTCCATAAACTCAAGGCACAAGTGTTTATAGTTATTTAATTCAGTGAAATTTTGTTGAAACTGGAACACTTCCATAATCTAACCAAGGCAGCCTAGAAGGGCCTTAAGAAAGTGATGAAATGGCATCTTTATTTATGATAGTGATTTTTTTTCTGTTTTGTGCCAAGTTCCTGGTTGATGTGCCAATTTTAGCTTTTAAAGTACAATTGCTCGGGCTGGAGAGATGGCCTAGCGGTTAAGAGCACTGACTGCTCTTACAGAGGACCCGGGTTCGATCCCCAGCACCCATATGGCGGCTGAGAACCGTCTGAAGCTCCAATTCCAGGAGAACTCCAGCTCCAGGGGAATCCGAGACCCTCTTCTGACCTCCGCGGCGTTGCACGACACGGGTGCACAAACTTGCATGCAGACAGTACATTCATACACATACAGAAATAAATAAAATTAATAATAAAAAAAAAGTACAATTGCTCACAGAAATACTTGACAATCAGCAAGATTATAGAAAGAAGAGAACTCGTGGTAATCTGGTGGGGAGTGTTCTCAGTTCTTGATCAAACACAGGTGGACCATTTTAAATTCAGTTACTTTCTTTTCTTGATGTGCAGGGCCCACTTCAAGGTGCTCTACAGAATATATTCTCAGTAAGCTGCATTCAATGTACTAATTTGTAGCAACCTACATGTCTGTCTCCCCTGAGCTAAAACTTAATTCTGTTAAGACTTATTTTTTCATGGTTTACGTAGCTTCATAATTAATAGCTCAGTAAAATATGAGCTAGTTTATTATTTTTTCCACATGTAAAATCGTCCATTATGATAAATTTAGCCAGTGTTTCTGGTTTCTATCTTTATTCATTCAAATAACTTGAAACATGACAAAAGTTGAAACATTACATCTTTAATAACAACAACCACTTCTTTCTAGTTTCCAGCTGATCTGTATAACTTCTCCCATGATTCAAGAATCCTCTGTTCCAAAAGAATCATAAAGTTTCTTTTCTCCTACCTCCATAAATCCTAAATGTTTCTGGTAGTCTAGAAAATGTTAGATGAATGATGAACAAAAGACTGAAGTCATGAAAAGCAACATAACCTTAAGCTTTGGTTATACCTTCAAGGACCATTCAGATAGATATTGGTAATAGTTTAAGGCTTTATGGAGGACTTTATGGTTTATTCCTTTGTGCTTCCTCCGTATGGAAATATACTTTTTAAATTTTTATTTATTTTTTTACGTGTATGAATGCACTGTCTGCATGTAGGTTTGTGCACCCATGTCATGCAATGCCTCGGAGGTCAGAAGATTCCCTGGAATCTCGGATTCCCCTGGAACTGGAGTTAAAGATGGTTCTCAGCCACCATGTGGGTGCTGGGGTTGGATCCCAGGTCCTCTGTAAGGGCAGTCGGCTCTCTTAACCGCTAGGCTATCTCTCCAGCCCCGGAAATATACTTTAAAAAATTTTTTTTATTTATTTCTGTATGTGTTTGAATGTACTGTCTGCATGCAAGTCTGTGCACCCGTGTCGTGCAACGCTGCGGAGGTCAGAAGAGGGTGTCGGATTCCCCAGGAACTGGAATTCTCCTGGAATTGGAGTTTCAGACAGTTCTCGGCCGCCATGTGGGTGCTAGGGATCGAACCCGGGTCCTCTGCAAGAGCGGTCGGTGCTCTTAACCACTAGGCCATCTCTCCAGCCCCCGGAAATATACTTTTAAAAGCACTCATCGTCTATATCTGTATTTGGTCTGGGGTTAGTAAGGTAGCTGCAGATATGGGCAACTATTACAAATATAGTTTATGAAATTTGCAAACATTTAAAAATTTGTGAAATTTATTGAATATTAAAATGAGATATTGCATTGTCCTGCTTTGGTGAACATAATTTGATGTAAATAAAAACTTAAAAGACATAAACAATTGTAAAAATTGCTAACTTTTCCCCAGATAGTCCTTAGATTGTCTTCAATTAATTAGGGGAATAATTATGTTGCCTGAATAAAATTAATATGTTGTCTTCTAGCCTCAACCCATGTGCCTTTAGACATGTGTCCACACACATGCACACATGCATACATNTTCTTGGCATGCGGTAAGCAATTTGGAAATGTCAATCTGTTATCAGCCTCATCCCCTCAAGTCTAATGCTAATTAGCTAGCAACAGTCAAGTACATTTTATGCTTAAATTTTCAAAAAGTTTGTTTTTCATTTACAAGCGGAAATCATAATTCATAAATATTTAATGTCAATCAAAATAGTCTAGCAATTAAATCCCATGTGTATATCTTCCGTGTTTCTGCATCAAAATTATACTGATTATTTCTTTAAGGCTTTCTAGATTTAACTTCTCTATTCTGACCAATGAGTATATTAAAGAAAGATGACATCACCAGCTTTGCAGGAAAATGGCTGGAGCTAGAAGACATCATGCTGAGTGAAGTAACACAGTCCCAGGAAAACAAATGACGAATGGTATCCTGTGGTATGCTATGGAATTCAGCCTTCTTTTCAGGCGCTGTGTTGATAGCCATGGATGGCATCACTGAACCTGGCCAAACATTTGAAGGATAACTTTTTCACTGTTATGTTTCTGCACCCATTCTCCATACCCACCTTCTTCTACACATCTACATCAATAACCTTATACCCACAGTTACACGTCTACACTACACACACTCAAGACTGAAATTAATCTGTCAATGCCATTATCCTAGCAGTTCCTTTGTCTACGTAGCACTATAACCACCATCCTATTTCTGTTTATGGCACACTTATCTGGGTTATATAAATCTCACTCTTAGCAAAGGTTTTAAAGTGAGGGTCAACTAAGCCTGATCAAGTTAACCTTGGATTAACTTTGGGCCACATATTTGAAAATCTTTTAACTACCTAGGCCATTGAAAACCAACCTGAAGCGGCCAGATTCTGGTGCAAGGATAGTGAGGGGAGACCCTGGGGACACTGTTAGTTGTACAGCTTCCTGCCAGAAAATAGACTTCAGCCTGCACCACACCATACTGAATTTCTCACAGAAAATGAACCCTTTCTGCAGGAAAGAGCCTGCATGCTACAGAATGCAGGGAAGAGAAAACTTCTCAACAGAGGGTCGTCCAGAACAAGGAAAGCCAACTTTTCTAGGTATTATTGCCTTAAATTCTTGAGTCTTAAACAATTCATTCACTGGGTATACTCTGGCATCCCAGCTGAGCTACAGANTAGCAAAGGTTTTAAAGTGAGGGTCAACTAAGCCTGATCAAGTTAACCTTGGATTAACTTTGGGCCACATATTTGAAAATCTTTTAACTACCTAGGCCATTGAAAACCAACCTGAAGCAGCCAGATTCTGGTGCAAGGATAGTGAGGGGAGACCCTGGGGACACTGTTAGTTGTACAGCTTCCTGCCAGAAAATAGACTTCAGCCTGCACCACACCATACTGAATTTCTCACAGAAAATGAACCCTTTCTGCAGGAAAGAGCCTGCATGCTACAGAATGCAGGGAAGAGAAAACTGCTCAACAGAGGGTCGTCCAGAACAAGGAAAGCCAACTTTTCTAGGTATTATTGCCTTAAATTCTTGAGTCTTAAACAATTCATTCACTGGGTATACTCTGGCATCCCAGCTGAGCTACAGAACTAGAGTAGAGACTTGAGCCACTGCCCAAGTATCTGAGCTTACAGGATGCATACAACTGAATTTATTACTTGTAAAAACAGACAAAGGTATTGTGATACCTATCAGAAAAATATATCAAGTCCACCATGTATAAAACTTAACTTTCACAGTATTTGAATGCTGTTCAGAATGGCTTACATATAAAATAATAGAAAAATCAACCTTATTCTCAAAAGAAAAGACATTTCATGAAGATGAACATGGAGGTAACAGATTCTGAAATTCAGACAGGCTAATGAATCAGCTACTATAGCACTTATAATAGCATTAAGAAAAAAAAAATGCCTAAAACACAGAAAATATTTAAATAAAGCTTTGAAATAGAGATAAATGATAAAATAAATCAATGCTAAGAGTATAGCTTAGTAGTAGAATGGCATAACATGCGCAATATTTAAGGTTCAATTCCCAAAACCAGAAGAAAAAATAAAAAACGAACAAAATGGAAGTTTCCAACTGTAAAATCTATGAAATCGGGCTGGGGGGATAGCACAGTCGTTAAAGGCTGAGGCTAAGAACTGCAAAAAGAAAAAAAAATCTATGAAATCAAATCATACTGTTCTGGAAAACTCATCATTCTCCATCTTTGACTTAAAATTAAGCTTCTCATTAACAGATGCTTTTGCATTCCCAGTATATCACTTTTCAGTTTGTATTCTATGATTCAGTTATGCTCATCTCTATCTCCTGGTTATAAAGTCCTACATATTTTTTTTTTATTGAAGACTATCAGCATCAGAAATTCAAATGAACTGTGAATTACAGCATTGTGAAATTTCCATCTTTGTTTGAATTGCACCTCTAATAACTTACTTAATTCACTTAAAGTTGTTTCCACATCTGTAAGATTATCTTAATTATCCAGACCTGTTAAGATGATACACACAAAGCACTTAGCACATGGAATATTTTAGTCTACATACATGTTGCTGATATCTCCCTACGTAACAGGAATTCTGCATACAGGTGGTTGATATTTCTCCTTCTTTGAAGTTTATAAATGAGAGAAAAAAACAAGACTGGAAATAAGTAAAGAAATAAAATTATTTTCTTTCATAGGGGAAATAGCAATAATTGGGTTGGGGGAGGTGCTAGAGTCACACAGTGGTGGCTATTTTCACTATTACTAAATTTCTGCATAGACATAAAGTCATGCATTATGAACCTTCGTTTAGCTTATACATCCAAGATTTAATTTGTATGAGACAACATGAAACAAGTGTATGTGGATGATTTAGTGGTGCTTGTACATGTGTGGTGCCTGTGCCTATTTGCTCACATGTGAAGGTCAGAAGAAGACCTTGAGTGTTTTGATCTATGGCTTTCTGCCTTTTTGTCTTGAATCAAGGTTACTCATAGAACTCAAAGTTTACCATTTGACAAGGCTGGCTGGCTAGCAAGCTCCCAGGCTCTGCCTTGTCTCTGACCCCCAATGCTGGGGTTACAGGAATTCACAGCTATGCCTTACTTTCTGCTTTCTACTTGGAGGTTGGGGATTCAAATTCAGGTCCTCAGGCTTGCACAGTGCTCTTATGCACTAAGCTCTCATCCCACGCCCCCCTCTTTCCTTTAAAGACCTCAATCACTTTGTAAAAAAAATCTTATTTGTTAAAAAGCAATAGAGTAAGTTCATGAATTAAACTTAAAAGAGCCTATGTGACAGTCAAGGGAATGACGAATTTGAATTTATCTAGCCATATTGTTTGCCCAAGAGAAGGTCTGCACAGCTAATCTGGAGAGGGATATTTGTTGTTAAAGGCAAACATTAGAATGGAATGACTAAACAAGTGATTTGGCTAGTGGTGCATTAATTGTGCTAATTGTGGGTTAGGAACAGGTGGATCTCACACTGGTAAATGCTGATTACAGGCTGAAAATTGCTGCACAGGAACTGGGATTTTGTGTTTTAGCCAAAGAGGTTTTGCTTTTATTTAAGCTTGTTTGGGTATGGGGCGGAGAAACATTCTTAGAAAAATAATTCCACTACTTTGTAGCAGTAGACCTCTGAAGGAGAGTTTTAAGGATCTGTAGTAATGAAACCCTTGGACAAAATTTCAAACAAACAATGATTCAATGTATAACATGTACATACAATCTGACACAAATGCAGTGGGGTTTTTTTAGAACAAAAACAAAGCCTATGCATTTTCAGAGATAATAAAAATGGGCACAGCACACTGGAAAACACATGATGAGTGACACTAATGTTTGTTTTGTTTTTGAAAAATGCCGATTTAGAAAGACAACTGAATTCTCTCTGCCTCATTTTGGTGAGGTTGATAGAACTTGCAGGTCTGCAAGGATCTTAGTTTGTTGGGTTTTGTTTTCTCCTTGGTGAGTTAAAACTTCAGAAAATGTCCAGTGTGTGTCTGTGTCTAAAGGCCGAAGCTTCAAAACATGCATCAAGTTTCCCTGAGTGTGTAAGTAGCCCTTTCTGCCCCAGTTCACAGACTCCTCTATTGTTCTAAGGGTTAAAAACTGCAGGATCACAATGACAAGCCTTATTACTCAGTCAAAGTAAATGGATCACCACATAACCTTTCAGAAATGTTCTTCCTTAAGCTATTAAAACATTCCCTGCCCTTAGATGACAACAATTTCTCTGCCTTTTGAAATTTCTTTTCTACCCTGCAGAGTTCATAGAGATATGCTTGGTTAAAATCAACTTATATAAAACTATGCACTGTAAATTCTGACACTTCTGTTTGAATCTCTTTTCAAACACTTGTCTTTGCTCACCATAATAGATGTCAGTTCTTCTGATGTAGTTCAAGCATGAGCTTCATATGAAGACTCAGCTATGTCTATTGCATTTCTGAAGCCACCAGGCACTGAAGTTTTGTGCTGTTTGACTTCAAAGATAGGCAAGAGTCACCTGCTGAGCTCACATGCGTGGAGCAAAACATCTTCAAATCACTTCTGCTAGACAAAAGTTTTTTTTTTTTTTTGGAAGCTTTCACTATCACGCGGACTTAAAGACAAACGTGGTCTTCCTCGTTAAGGTCTTATAATGCTGTATTACTAAAATATGCATCAGAAGCGGCAAATTTAGTTAACTTTGAGGCTAAAGGTAATTTGTGTAGTTGCTTCAGATTTGAACTTAGCTGCAAAGAATTCACTGTCATTCAGACATTCAGAATGTGATTTTGATTCAATGCACTGTTATTTTGCTCAAAGGTAAAAGGGCTTTGAACATTCTCAAATCAAAAGAGAATCTTCTAGTATTCCCGACTTTAATAAATGTCCTTGACATCAATTTGAGACATAATTTCATTCAAAAATAAATACATATGGATTATTTGAAAAATATAGATTTTTGTTTTACAGAGCTCTCATTAAATTTCAGGGTTAGAGAAAATAATACTATGCATACCTTATTGGAGAGGGGAATATATTTTGGATATTTTACTGCATAGCATAATGTGGTTTCTCTCATTAAACATTAAAGTTTCTTTTTGACAGTTGAAAACATTATCAAAGGTATATATCCATGAAAACTAAGTTTTCCATGTTCAGAATATTCTAGAAGGAAGTTTTAAAATTTGTGCTTTTAATAACACAATGAGTAATAAAAAGTTAAATGTATCATAATGAAAAGAAGCCAAAGGTTTTAGCTTACCTACTCACCAGTCTTTTGGTCATATTCTATCCTGGGCTACCATAGAACATCAGTGTCTCAATTTTGATATTTTAGGAAAATAGCAAAATATCTAGAAACTTGACATAATTAGGATATATTTTAATATATATGCCTTGTGAATATATACATATATATTTATTTATGAGCCTCACTGGACACTAATAAGAAAGCCAAAAATATATTATTTTGACTTTTTAAAAGTCACTGTATTATTTTGCCTTGAATCAGTATTTAGGAATTCCTACTTCTATTTTTTTTTTTTTACATTCAACCTGGATATGTCTTGTACTAATTTGAGGTTACCAATGTCACTCAATTCATATTGCCTCAGTGTTAAAGATTTTGAACATATCACAAGGACAAGAGGAAAATACATGGGGAATTTTTTTCAATCTATAAAAATGTACAATGGAGAAAGATTGAAATAAAATGTCATATCAGTATAATCCCTTAGCTACCTAGTCAACCAGAGAACGGCCACTCAAGCCTGGAGTACCTATGCTTTTCTTTATTACAGTCACATTTTGAATTATCTTTTTATGCTATGAAACACTGATTAGAGAAATGCTCTTCATTTTACATCTTGAAAAGGGTATGGCTGAGTAGAACCAATTCAGACACTAGCCAAAGTGGTGACAGGACAAATCAAGAATGGAAAACCCCTGAAGACCTGCTCAATGATCTCCAAGTCCTAGGTGAATTTTCTACACAGTCGTCAACAGTAAATATACTGTTCAATTTAAGTACTTGTATTTGTTATACAAACTTCATGAGAACAAAATCCACATTCTTCATTTCTTTCTGGGCACACACTTATACTAGAGATTTCCTTGCAGATATGTATGGTGACATTATTTCTAGTAAATAAAATGTGCTGGGAAGAAATGTTATATTCTCAGGCCCATGCCTAGCCCATAATCCTCTGTATTCAGTTGTGAAAGGCAGGTGCTGAAAACCTTAGTCTCTGGCAGTCTGGTTCCTGAATGACTGCATGGAAGCAGACTACTGTCCTCTCTGACTTATTTACCCACAAAAATAGTCATATAAGCCTAAACGAGGCATTCCATGCCCACACCATCCTATGTCTTGATTTCTACTCCTATAATGAGTAGACTTTTAATTTTAAATTTATCGAATATTTTGCTGGTTGAGTAGATAGTAATAACAAAGTCTTTTTTTTTTTTTTTGGTCTTTTCTAGACAGGGTCTCCCTGTAGCCCCAGCTGTCCTGGACTCACTCTGTAGACTAGGCTGGCCTTGAACTCACAAAGATCCGCCTGCCTCTGCCTCTGCCTCCCGAGTGCTAGGATTAAAGGCGTGCGCTACCATGCACGGCTAATAACAAAGTCTTAAATGATGATCACAGGAATTACTTACATAGCTTGATGCAATTTTAAATAAAGTTTTAACTAAGTGTTTGCCTCTCTGCAATGAAATTAAAAAATATACTGTTAAGAAAGCAAAACTGTTGTAAAGCAATTTTAAAAGTGAATGTATAAAATACTGGGTTTCATCAACATTTCTCTAAATAGTTCCTTCTTCCTTGTCCCTCTCCCCCACCTCCCGCTTCTATCTCCCTAACCCTTGATGACCGGTTCCCTTCCTCCCCAGCAATAGTCCTGTTTTGCTCTCATATGACATGTATTCGATTACCCTTTCATCCCCCACTTTAGATTTTTCCACACGTATCATGATTCTTTTTCTATTTTCATGACCTATGTTTATAAGAGAGAGAGAGAGAGAGAGAGAGAGAGAGAGAGAGAGAGAGAGAGAATTTAAATACTCTGGTTACTTACCTTGGACTTTGGTTATGTACTTTGGAACGTTGTGAGTACTGTGGTAGTACTGTGTTTTAGATTTCTGAGGAAACTCCTTTCTGATTTCCACAGTGACTAAAATGTTGTAAGATGTTTTCTTTTCAGTATATTTTATTGAATTTGTGCATTTTGTACAATACGGCCTAATCACTTTTTTACAACCCTCCCCTTTCTGCACCTCCCCCACAGCTTTCCCACAGGAATTCATACATTCTGCCATGTATGTAAAGGCCTATTGAGTCAAGTTTGTTTGCCCAGATACCCCTTGCTGTGAGTTCATCCAATGGATTCTCGTCAGCCTTTCTACCATCATCACTCCCTTAAAGATCAATTAGTTGTGATAGCTACTCTGACTTTGGTAAGGTAGACTCTCAAACCAGTGCTACTTTGCATTTCCTTGATGCCTAAGGATATCCAGTATATATATTTCTAAATTTTCATTGGCAGTTCTTTATATATTCTAAATAGTAGCCCAGTCTGATAAATAGTTAGTAAAAGCTTTTCCCATTCTGTCAACTTCCTCTTCATTATAGTGTTTCCTTCTTGCACAGGATATTTTAAATATTTTATTACCCCATTTGTCAATTCATAGAATTATCTCTTGTGCTGGTCAATTTTTATTAGGAAAATCTTGACCTATATACCAAAGTGTTTTCCTTACATTTTCTGCTAAGAGTTTCAACGTGTTAGGACTAATATTGTCTGATTTATTTTTGAAATAATTTTTGTGCAGAGTGAGAGATAGGGATCTAGTATTCTTCCATATGAGGACATCCAATTCCTGTCCCAACAAACACCATTTTCGAAGAGTCTGTCCATTTTCTAATGTGTGTTTCTCACATCTTTGTCAAAAATAAGGTGGCTGTAGCTCCTGCACTTATTTCTGTGTCCTCTATTCTATTCTCTGGGTCTATGTGTGTTTTTTGCCTTGCCATTTTTGTTACTATATCTTGGCAGAGGTAAGGTATCACGAGAAGCTCTCAATTGCACATTTTCTTGGAATTTATTATGTTGAGATAAGTTTATTATGCTTCTCAGATCTTCAAGACTTTTATCATTAACAGAAGTTGAACTTTATCAAATGCCTTTCAGCATCTTTTAAATTAGTCATATGTTTTCTGTCCTTAAATCTATATGTTTTGGGCTGGAGAGATGGCCTAACGGTTAAGAGCGCCGACCGCTCTTGCAGAGGACCCGGGTTCAATCCCCAGCACCCACATGGCGGCCGAGAACCGTCTGTAACTCCAATTCCAGGAGAACTCCAGTTCCAGGGGAATCCGACGTCCTCTTCTGACCTCCACGGCATTGCACGACATGGGCGCACAGACTTGCATGCAGACAGTGCATTCATACACATACAGAAATAAATAAAATTAATAAAAAAATCGATATGTTTTATAACATTTACTGATTTGCATAAATGTTGAACCAACATTGCCCCCTTAGAATGAAACAAAACTGATATTCTTGAGTTCAGTTTTCATGTAATTTAGTGATAATTTTTGCATCCATGTTCACAAAGGAAATTCATCTATAGTTATGTTCTTGATGCTGTTACTATGTCTTTACCTGTTTGGGTATTTTTTTATATTTTATTGCTAATTTAGTTGTGTGTGTGTGTGTGTGTGTGTGTGTGTGTGTGTGTGTGTATGCTACATATTCATGTGCTTCAGAGGCTACAGGAAGCTACTAGATTCCCTAGAGTAGGAGTTGCAGGTGGTTGTGAGCTGCCTGACATGGGTCCCAGAAACTGAATGTGGGTTCTTTAGAAGAGTGACAAGTGCTCTAAACCTCTGAGCCATTTATCCAGCCCTTGTTTTGGTGTAGCCAGCCCAGAATGTTTGGTGAAGTTTTTTCTTTCTATTTTCTGCTATGGTTTTAGAATTGTTACAGTTAGCTCTTCCTTAAATATTTGGCTGGTTTAATAGTGGATAGATCCAATTCTAAGCTTTTCTTTCTGGGGAAACTTTTTAAAATTAATTAATTTATTTATTTATGAGTATAAATGTACTGTTTGCCTGTAGATTTGTGCACCCCTGTCGTGCAATGTTGCGGAGGTCAGAAGAGGGTGTCGGATTCCCTTGGAACTGGAGGTAAAGACGGTTCTCAGCCGCCATGTGGGTGCTGGGGATCGAACCTGGGTCCTCTGCAAGAGCAGTCGGTGCTCTTAACTACTAGGCTATCTCTCCAGCCCCATGGGGAAACCTTTAATCACTGATTAAATTTAATCACTTTTGAGGGCTCTAGTTAAAAATTTTCAATCTTCTTGATTTAATTTTGGTAAGTCATAAGTTGTTAAGAACTTATGTGCCTGAATGTATGTATATGTAACTTTGAGTCTTCATCCCTACTATCTAGACTCCATTCTGTGTATCCTATCAGGGGAGAAAAGTCAATAGCAGGTTTATCCATCTATGAACTCTGTGAGCTTCAATAATAACTGGCCTGACAAGATAATGCCCAATGGTGCAATAAGTGGCATAAATGTTATTTTTGTTACAAACTACTTAAGGTTTTCCTTTCTAGGGGCTGGAGAGATGGCCTAGCGGTTAAGAGCGCCGACCGCTCTTACAGAGGACCCAGGTTCGATCCCCAGCACCCACATGGCGTCCGAGAACTGTCTGAAACTCCAATTCCAGGAGAACTCCAGTTCCAGGGCAATCCGAGACCCTCTTCTGACCTCCGCAGCATTGCACGACACGGGTGCACAAACTTGCATGCAGACAGTACATTCATACACATACAGAAATAAATAAAATTAATTTAAAAAAATTAAAAAAAACCAAACTACTTAAGGTTTTTCTTTCTTTCTTTCTTAATTTTATTTATATTTATTTTTCTATGTGTATGAATGTACTGTCTGCATGCAGGTTGGTGCACCCGGGTCATGCAATGCCTCGGAGGTCAGAAGAGAGTGTCGGATTTCCCTGGAACTGGAGTCAAAGAAGGTTCTCAGCAGCCATGTAGGTGCTTGGGATCAAACCCAGGTCCTCTGCAAGAGCAGTCGGTGCTCTTAACTGCTGGGCCATCTCTCCAGCCCTAAGGTGTTTTTTTTGTTTTTTTGTTTTTTTTTTTTAAGCCATATCTCATGGAACTCATGCCTGGTAACATTAACTTGGCCAAAAAGTCAGGGCTAGCTAAGCCATAGAACCTATGGAAAAATCAAGTGCTACTACTCTGTTAAATAGAAATATTAATGAATTACTTCTTAAGTTCTTATATTTATGTCCACAAATTATCCCCATTAGAGAACTTTCTTTCTGCAGTGGATAACAATGCAGTCTTACACTTGCCATGGATAGAGTGTAGTGTTCTCAGCTCTAAATGGGGAGGTTTTCCTCACCAACTCTATTGCTGCAACATATATATGCTTAATTATGGATTCTACTGACCCCATGCCTAAAATAATTCTCAGAAGATATCTCATTTTCATGGTATCTCTGATATCCCAGATTCTTCACCTTCACAGTTTCATGCCTGGCCTCCAAATGGCTCCTAGCAGGGACTCTGACACTGCTTCACATCGCCTAACATTATGTGCTCTCTGTATCTATTGTAGAAAACTCCATTACCCCCTCAATTCTGCATTTTTCTTGATTATGAAAAATCATGTGAAGGATAGTGCCAAATTCTATTGCCAGCATGTGATGCATACTGGCCCCTTGAACCCAGTTGTATTGACCTTTGGATGCTGACCCTGGGGAAGTACTTTCCTAAACAGTTGTTCTGAACATGGCATCTCTTTAACAGTATCTTTAGTCCTAAACGTTCAAGATTTATCACACGCATATGTATGTGTGTGTGTGTTATAATTTATATATAGATATATATAGATATATATATATATATTATGATATATATATAATTATAGTATGTGTCTTTGTGAAAGTTGCCATGTGCATATGTGGGCACCTCAGGGACCTAAAGATGCCATTGGATCCTTGGAGCTAACGTTGCGAATGGTTGTAAGCTGCTCAATGTGGATGCTGGGAACTAAACCCTGGTTCTTTGGAAGAGCAGCAATGCTCTTAGCCACTGAATCATCTGTTTAGCCTCAATGTTCTTTCCTTTCAAATGAATTTTCATTTTCACAAAGTGGAGCCATTCCTATTTCAATGTGGGCATCCAGTTCTGCCTTTAATTGCTCCAATCTTCTAACAAGGAGAGATATTTTGTTATTTATATTCATTATCTGAAACTTTAAAGTTGATCACACAACTTTCTTTCCTCAAAACACTTCACATTTTCCTTATCTTTCTACTATACTTTTTGTTCCCCCTTAGCAAGCAATAACTGTGGAACACCTTGATTACTTTGTCTTGAATTTTTCTTCATTAAAAGAAATTAGCCGTGATTATTCCTGAATTCAGCTTCATTCAAGTTCACAGGACATGGGAAGAATGCAGCCATATTCTTTTCCAGAATATCACTTGAAGGAACCCCTAGTCCAGTTTTTGCAGTCTTTGTTACCCTCTGAAATCTCATGAGCCCAGCTTCTACTGTCTAATTTCTTTTACCATTCATGTATTAAGCACCCACACAAAATGACCTATAGGAATGTTTATAGCATCCAAGGGCTTTGCTAGCCCAGAGTTTCAAGTCTCCCACATTTCTCCCCAACCTGTTCAAAGCTATAAAAACTACATGGTCAGTAAAACTGACAGCAGACTTCCATGAGTTTTTTTGATATTTGATTTTAGAATTGTACACAAGGTTGAAATTTATTATAAGATGACATACGGGGCTGGAGAGATGGCCTAGTGGTTAAGAGCACCGACTGCTCTTACAGAGGACCCGGGTTCCATCCCAGCACCCACATGGCGGCCGAGAACCGTACTGAGAATTCCAATTCCAGGGCACATCCAGTTCAGGTGAGTTCCAATTCCAGGAGAACTCCAGTTTCAGGGGAGTCCGACACCCTCTTCTGACCTCCGCGGCATTGCACGACACGGGTGCACAAACTTGCATGCAAACAGTACATTCATACACATACATAAATAAATAAAATTTAAAAAATGACATAACCCACTGTAATTTATATGAAATTAATAGCATGACTGCAAAGAGAATGAGAATAAAAAAGATTCTGTGTTAACTAAACAGATGACTTGACCATAGCTTCAGTGAAGTGCAATCTAAGGAGGGAAAGAAATTCTCGACTTCATTCAGAAAACCAAAATGTTTGAATATTTAAAGGAAATGTGAAATGCATGTGTAATTACTGAATAAAGACAGTGTATATGTGATAATTGCTCTTAATGGTTCCTCCATTTTTCAGTATTTTGATTTTTTCATAATAAGCTGTTGCAAATTATGACCATTAGATAAAACAAGTTTTGAGATCTGTAACTTTGTTCAAAAGAAGATATTTTTATTACATAAAATAAAACATTTTTATATCATACATTCCAAAACTTAGAAAATATACATATAGGGCACTTTTTGTATCCTAGATATACAAAATTACTTAAATGACTACAAAGGAGTGTTCAAGTACTCTTCATTATTTAAATACTAAAAAATGAAAAGTGTTCAGTGAAGACTATAATAACCAAAAAATATTTTCCTTAAAAGACTCAAAATGAGCCTACCACCTGACCCAGTCACACCACTCCTGGGTATATACCCACAAGACTCATCCTACCATAAAGATACATGCACATCCATGTTTATTGCAGCACTCTTCATAATAGCAAAGAGCTGGAACCAACCCAAATGCCCCTCAACTGACCACTGGATAACAAAAATGAGGTGCATTTACACAATGGAATTCTATGCAGCGGTAAAGATGACATCATGAACTTTGTAGGTAAGTGGATGGAACTCAAAGCCATCATGCTAAGTGAAGTAACACGGTCACAGAAAAAAAAAAAGGCAATGGTTTCCCCCATTTGTGGATGCTGACACCAAATCCCCAGTTGGCAGGCAAACTGAGCAACTTTATTATTATATTTCATTGTATCTGAAAGCAACTGTGCTATTCCAATGTGAATTTCTAAATGGGCTCTATAATTATCCTACCACTTATATTCACACATTGTAATTACCATATATGGATGGAAAATATATAGTCATATTCTAAAAAAAAATGTAAAGTTACACATCTTTATACTTCCATGAAACTTTACTGCTAAAAAGTGAGTCTCTAAATGTGTTTAGGAATTGACCTATAGTTTATTTTCAGAATTTATAAGTTTGACTTATGTGTGGAGCATATATATGCATATTTTGGAATAATATAAAATAAAAAAGTAAAAAGTAAAAAAATCTAATGTATAAAAAATAATATGATAGCTCCTGTAATAAATTAAACCTGTAATTATCAGTGACTTAATGATTTGCAATTTTTTTTGGTCTTTTCAAGACAGGGTCTCCCTGTAGCCCCAGTTGTCCTGGAATTCTCTCTGAGGACCAGGCTGGCCTTGAACTCACAAAGATCCTCCTGCCTCTGCCTCCCAAGTGCTAGGATTAAAGGCGTGCACCACCACGCCCGGCTATGATTTGCAATTTTCATTCATTTGAATTGTCCCAATGAGGCAGGTCCTCTTCAAAATAAGTGAGTTCCAGGACAGCTGGGGCTACAGGGAGACCCTGTCTTGAAAAGACAATAATAATAATAATAATTATTATTATTATTAAATTTTATTTCATTTAAACATTAAAAAAAAGAATTCATGAAAGTACGTGTCTCATGTTCAGAGCAATAAATCAACCATTATGTAGCTGCCTGGCACATCTATTATTCAATATTTGAGTATACTCATACTGTTTGGTGATCCTAGCTAGTAGGACTCCCAGGAAACTGTTCAATACTAACACTGGGGTCTATTTTGACTGGACATGTGATGCCCAGGTGGTGTAAATATTTTAACATCAAACCTGATTACAATGTTCTTAGTGGTGGTACAGGACTTAGATTAAATCTAGGCATCAATCTTTGACAGATATTAGATAAATATGGTGGAACATCATATAGGAGATGGAATTATAAAAGAGAATTTCTCTAGTATTTTTGTACAAATAGTCTTATGCTACAGGTTGTTCTAATTTGAATGTCCACCAGAAATTGTGAAAAGCAAGCCCATACATATTTAAACATTCTTCATAGAAAACTTTCCAAGAAAATATTTCATTTATATAATTCTCCCAGAAAAAAGAAATAAAGAGACCAAATTCTAATTAATTCTAAAGAAGTAATATTACTGTTAAAATAGAAATAGCATGGTCTAAATTGAAAATATTATGGGTCAATTTTAACCTATGTATACTTCATAAAATTATATAATAAAATGAATAAAGTAAGAACCTGGGTATGGTAAGTCATATCTGTAATAATAGCACTGACAAGACTGAAAAAAATAACAGGTTTACCATGCATTTGAGAGCATCCTAGACTATATAGTGAGTTCCAGGCTAACTTGAGTTTCTGAGTTATATGTCTAATAAAAGCAATGAATAAAAATACAAAGAAAACAACGACCAATATTAAAGAGGGAAAAGAAAGACAGTAAATTTAAGAATGCTAATGTATGGCTGGGAGGATGGCTCAGAGGGTAAGAACACTAATTATAGAGGCATGAATTCCTGAATTCAAATAAATAAATAAATAAATAAATAAATAAATAATCCTATTAATGGTAATTTGAGCTGAAGAATATTTACACTGATAAAACATTAAAAAATTATTACTGTATGATAGCATTAGCAACCATGGAAATATATTATTGATACCACAATGACAGAGCATTTTACTACAAACAAATTGGTAAATTATTAAATTATCCCAAGTACTATGTGTCAGCAAAAATGCATAGCACTGGCAATTTTCTTTTTTTTTTTCTTTTTTTCTTTTATTTATTTTTTTTTATTGATGCTTTGTGCATTTCATACATCATTTTCCAATTCAGTTCAGGCATATTTCCCTTTCCCTTCCCCCCCAACCCCCCAACCGAGATCATGCATTCTGCCATGACTGTCCTGCATATTTCTCTCAGTTTTTTTTTTTCTATTTTTTAGCTGTAAGTGATAATCCAAGCATCCTTCATGTAAAACCAATTTGCAGGCTGTTGTGCCCAAACCCCCACAGCCCCACCTTCCAGCGGGGGGTTGAGGGGTTGTATGTTCAATCAGGTTGATCAAATGAGGGTCCAGACTACATTGCTGTAGTTTCACCATTCACCCCAATAGCAGCCCTTACATTCTACCACACCCCCTCTTCTGCAGATTATTCCCTGGGCTTAGAAAAGGGGCATAGGTGGATGAGAAGCAGAACAGTCCACTCTCTCTGGAGCTGTTGTCTTGGACTCTGGTCAATTCTGGCTGTTTACTTTCATGGGCTGATAGTTTGTCCAGGAATAACCTTTCGATCCTACTAATGAAGCACAAGCAATTAGATATATAGGTATTTAAACAGCACTAATAGTTATGGTAGGTTACTTTGGTATAGACACATATGTTTAGATAATATGTTGATCCATGAGTTACATTTTTTCCTGTTAAATATGACAGGGTCTTACTGTGGCTTATGACATCTCCTAACCTGTAGAGGATGTAAGCTTGTGGCATCAGCCATGGGTTATTCCTCCAAGGAGAGAGCCAATAGCCAATTAGATTTGGAATATACAGGCATATGGCTGCCTCTGCTGCACAGTATTTCCAGGCAGGTGAGGTGTAGCTGGTGTTGACAGTGGAGTCTTGCTTGACTCAAGGAGACCCGTATTTGCTTTATTGGTTTTGGTTTAGTGGCCTTTGGTAACACTCTCTGGTGTTCCAGAGGCCATCTGTACACTTGCATGTGTGGTCTCAATACATCTTCCCCATGTTAACGTCAGGTCTTCAGCAGCAAGGCCTTATCGCCTTTTTACTACAAACTACTTATCGCATTTTACTACAAACAAATTGGTAAATTATTAAATTATCCCAAGTACTATGTGTCAGCAAAAATGCATAGCACTGGCAATTTTCATCTAATGCTAACTGAAATATAAATTGCTGTGACCATTTTAGAAAATATTTTGGCATTTTCTAATCATGTTGAATATCTGCAGATAGCACAATCCTGAATTTTCAGGCCTAGATGTATGTCCCAGTTTAAAAATTATGCTTCTCCTTCTGCAAAGTGGAACATGTGGACAGATTTGATTATGGGACCATTTAAAAACATCATTCAAATGCAAGAAATGGTTCCCTGTCCAAGAGTAAAATATAAAACTGCCCTAAAAATGAATGTATTACAGTTATATAAAGGGATATAATGAATCTATGAATAAACCTGTGGTAGGTTTATTGTTACACAGCAATTGTAGTTATACAAAGATCATGAACCTGGAAAATGAAAATAGATTATTTAATTCATATTTAATTCAAATAGGCAGAAAAATATTTTTAAAAACAGAAATTTTTAAGTCTAACACAAGATTCAAGCTAGCAGCTATTTGTTAAGTAAGAAAGGGAGATTAGAACAATTGTCTTTAAGGCATTGTCATTCTCTCTCTTCCTCTCTCTCTCTCTTCCTCTCTCTCTCTCTTTCTCTCTCTCGCTGCCCCCTCTCTCTCTGCTCTTCCACTCTTTTTTTGTCTCTTGTTCCTTTGTGGTTCTCAATTAAAACCAGGACTTTGTGTATGCTAGTTGATTCTACCACTGAGCTAACAGAACCAACCTGCTCTGTTTTTAATGCCATGTTATGCATACTGGAATTCATCATATCATTATAATGTAGGATATGATTCAAATGTTTTATAAACATTCATTATTTATGGTATTAATAGTACATGGCTCTTTTATTTAAAAGAATATTTGCTGGATACAAATGAATTATTTTAGATGCACTAAGGGGATTATTGTTCCATTGTATGACTCAAATCTTTCACCAGTATGTTACTTGGATTGCTTTAGACTGAATCTAGGTCTCATTGTCTATTAAGACAACATGTATGACTTTTCTTGTAACCTCTTTGAGTCAGTTCAGATATTTTGAGAAAACCATGTATATAGGAATCACCAAGTAAACTCATGATATTCATCTTCAAGTTTCTGTAAAACTTGGGAAAAGAATGTTGTTCCTTGAGTTTGAAAGTCATTTATTTGTATGGAAATGATGGATGATTAAAAGCATAAACAAATAATTCTGGTGGTTGACTTTCCAATGCAACTCCTCTGAACAGTCACTCTCCCGAAGAGTGTGGCTGTAATGAAGGCTAATTACTCCTTTCATCCATAAAGTTCTGCAGTCAATATTATCTCAGAAATCATATTTCTCATATTGCTTATGAGTGAGAATAGAATCTAATTTTTATCTTGAGATTTAAAAAAATAAAACACATACACATATATACATATGCCACACATATGAATGTATATATTCTGCCTAAATTTCCCCACTCTTATATAACCATTAGTCTTTGGAGATAATAATGTCTCATGAAATTCATTTTAGGACATGTATTTTCCCTTTTATCCAGAGAAATGCCTTATGGTACATGCCATTGTATTTGAGTGACATGGCTTAATTGTATTATCACAGTAATTGGTTTTCATCATTTCTGCTTTAAGATCTCTATCACTAGGACCATTTTTTTCTTCTTCATTGTGCCTAGGCCTCTGTAAGTGTTCTTGGTTAAAACTCACCTCTAACAGAAAACTTTTCAATTAAAAGAGTCAATGTAGAATTAACATTACCAATTAAAGATAACAGGGGCTGGAGCGATGGCCTAGCGGTTAAGAGCGCCGACCGCTCTTGCAGAGGACCCGGGTTCGATCCCCAGCACCCACATGGCGGCCGAGAGCCGTCTGAAACTCCAATTCCAGGAGAACTCCAGTTCCAGGGGAGTCCGACGCCCTCTTCTGACCTCCGCGGCATTGCACGTCACGGGTGCACAGACTTGCATGCAAACAATACATTCATACACATACGGAAATAAATAAAATTAAAAAAAAAATAAAAAAAAAAAAGATAACAGATGTATTTAAAATTAAAATATAAAATAGCATGCCTATTTTTCTACAGCTACATTATGTTGAGAAGAATCCCATAACTTCAATTGTTATCTATAGAAATATATGCATCTTCTCCCCTGAAACTGTTTTTTCTCCTTGGAAATCTCTCATTTGAGTTAATGAATTATGCATCACTATTTTTGAATGATATGTCATCACCTTCAATGGAACATGGCAATCCCTAACTCATGGTGTGTCTCTAACCCCTTTCAAGTTGGCTTTCACCCGACTACCTCAGTCATTGAGTTACACTGTCATTTTCCTTATCACTGTCACAGTCCTAAATGATGTCAGGTATCGTCAGTTTTTCCATCAACTTGTCTTTCTTACCTAGCCTTTCTGTGTTCTTCCCATCATCATAAGTACAGTTTATTTAAGCTTTCTTTATGTTGTGTTTGGACTATTTTCATACTTTCTCTATAGGACACTAACCACGCATATTTTTTTTCTGAAATGTGCATCAAAGTATTCAAGAGTGGAGAAACAAGTGAGTGGAGAGTTCAGGCAGGTTTAGAGACTGGGTACCCAGGAAATCAGACAGAAGTAGCATCACAGTGCATAGACTGGAATGACAATATCATAATTCCTATCCATTTTTCAGATGCCATGCCCCAGTATATGTGCTATCCAGTCAACTTATTCATTTCTAGCTATTGATAAAATAAAAAAAAATAAAAAATAAAAAAATAAGAGTGAAATTGGATTTCAAGGCATTCTCATTGCTAATTGAGAAAAGGATAAAAGTGTAAGAATTGAATTGAATCACATTAGTAATAGTACTCTGTTGTCTGTTACATTAAGTCTATACATATATGGTTGTGGGATCAAACATGTTGAAAGACTTTCTCAGAATTTCCACAAATGTATCTTCCACTACATTAAGTCAATTGTCCTTATTTTCCTACTTATTAGTCCAGTTTCCATTGTCATATCTGCTCACCTCTCTTTAGGACATTCTAGCATTTTTCTCTACTATATATGGACTGTATGTAGTCCTTTTGATCAGTTATGTCTGTGTTATGTTCATTGTTAATATTTGTGTTGATATGTCCCAATATACTGCATTACAAATTAAATAATGTTATGATCCAATTATTCCATGTTTAGTACCTAAGAATTTGCTATAAAATCTGAACCATATATTCAAATGCCAATTCATTTTCTCAAGGAGCTAATCATTATTTTGATGATTATCTTAATTTCTTTTTTTTGCTGTGATAAAAATGTATGGAAAAAGCAACTTAAGGGGGAAATGATTTATTTTAGCTCTCAGTTCAGGGTATAGAGCATTACAATATGGAAGTCAAAACAGAGGGAGTTTGAAACAGGTAGTCACACCTCTGCAGCCTTTAGAGAACAATAAATATGTGCTTGCTGCTCAGCTCCCTTTCTCCCTTTATACAGCCTTAGTTCTAAATGAGGGAATAGCAAAATTCACATTGGGTAGGACACCCACATCAATTTACTCAATCAAGAACATACTCCTCAGGAATTCCCAGAGACCCATCTCCCAGGTGATGGTGTCATGCTGACAATGCTAACCCTAGCAATTATGAAAGCTATAATAATAATAATAATAATAATAATAATAATAATAATAAATTACAAGCCATCAACCATTTATAGAATATTTATCCCATGAGTATTAAAGAGTATTTTGCTGTGCATGGATGTGGAAGCCTGAGGCTGATATTGGGTGTATTCTTTGATCACCTTCTATCTTATAACTTGAGGCATGGTAACTCACTGACGCCAGAGGTTACATTTTAGCTTAGTGTGGCCAGCCAAATCACTCCTTGGATTCCTGTCTCCTCCTCCCAAGTAATGGCATTACAGGCTGACTACCATACATATCCAGATTTTATACAAGGTTTTAGAATCTCAATTGAGGTCTGCACATTTATGTAGCAAGTGCTTTATCAGCTGAGCCATCACCCCAGGTCATAGTAATTCTTAATTTTCTATGTGTTGATAATATACTAGAGAAAGGCAAAATAAATAAATAATACTCTATGATTACTTTTTATACACAATATAGTCATAATTTTTATTTTAACTCAACTGGTGAATAAATAGGCCAATTAGCTAAATTAGTTGAAATGAAATTAGACACACCCAAGAAGAGCCCACTGGTAATCTACAGGTACCAAAACATGTGAGAGCATGATGGGATAAGGGGCCATCTATCTGTGGAGTTATTATAAAATTCTTGTGCCATGGATTAAAAAACAACAACATTATTTTGAAAGTACCTTATTCATTACTCCAGGGTAAAGTGCCAAAATTATATGTAACACCAAACTAAATAGCATGTCCAGTTGTGTATTAAATGAACAAAGAGAATCCAGAATTTTTGCATCATACCTCTATAAATATGGATACAACAAATAAAAGATCACTTTCCAAATTTGGACAGTACGAATTTGTGAATATGTTCCTAGGAAAGGAGTAACATAGGTGAGTGAACTCATGATTTCACTGGAGCCAATTTCTAGACCACACCACAAGAAGAAAACTCCACAGTACAGTGTCTGAACGACTCACTATATTGAGAAATCAGGGACTGAAGATTAGGAAAATAAAATATCTGAGACTTTTAGTAGCAAATACTAGAGACAAAAGAAGTACACACTGAGCTCTGAATTTGACAGTTATAGATAAGCCTTGGGTTTTATTTCATGCTGACATGTAAATTTGTAAGACAAACTACCCAAGGCTAAGGAAAGGACCAAAGGAAAGAAGCTTGCAGAAGAAATCCTGTAGTTTAGCACAGTGATAGAGACAAATCATATTCCCACCAACATGATTAGAAGACCACATTAGACATGACAGGGTCTCTTAGACAAGTAAGACTGAATTAACACAAGACTAAAGAGAAATCTTAACCTTTGCTTAAAAGAAAAAGATACAAGAACTCAAATGAAAAGCTCAAGGGAAGGCATAACAACAAATAATGATTGCGAATGGAACAAGAAAATAACATCGAATCTAGGAACAACAGCATAAATAATCCAAATTGAGTGACAGAAACATCTGAGAAATTAAATAAATATTCTGTGAGACAATATTATGTATTAGGATCATAGAGGAGGAAAGGTGATGAAGACATGTGAAGTAGTAATGACTACAAATATTCCAAATGTGATGGAAACTAGTAAGATAACACACGCCAAAGCTCACCAAACCCCAAATTAATAAACAAGAATAAAATGACTCATAATCACATTTTAATCAAATTTCTGAAGTCGGTTATAAAGGGAGTAATTGTAAAAGCAGTCAGGGAGAAAGGTACTTGGACAAAAGGAACTTAATCACAGCTAACTTTTTACTAGAAACAAATGATATAGGAGCCAGGGAACAAGCATCTTTCAAGAGCTGGTTAAAACAGGTAATAAAACTATTCTGCGCAAGGGTTCTTAAATGGGTAGAAAAATTCATCAAAAAAATGAATTTTGGCGATGGCCTATGCAACCAGAAAACAGTAATAGCAGGAACGGTGCCTGTGCAACCAAAAGGCAGCCTCGGCTGTGTCCAGGGCAGCCAGAAAGCAGCAGGAGTGGCAACAGTCCAGACTCCCTACCCACTAGCCAGGGAACACCCAGGCCCCTCCCCTGGCCCCAGGCTAGGCTTTCCTGTTCCTGGACCCAGATTTAGACATTAGCAACCAGCCCTGAGGAGCCATTAAGCAAACCCCCTGCAGCTTGGTGGATCTGTGAGTTCAACTCCCTCAGTTAGGATATGAAGTTGACCTCTGATTGATAGTAAGAGTCCCCAACTGTGCAGGAGTGGTGATACTCCAGACTCCCTACCCTCTACTTAGAGAGCACCTGGGGCCCCTCCCTTGGCTCCATGCTAGACTTCCCTGCCCCTTGACCCAAATCAAGCCTGGGAGAACTGCTATGTGGACCCACATGATGTGGCATTAAATCCTGTCTGATTGTTACCTGTCCCAAGTTTCAGGAAGAGTTCCTGACTAGCTGGACAAGAACTAGCTGGGCTCTCCAGTACAATGTCGGAAGTGAGAATTTGAAGCCTAGGACAACCTAATACCTAATAAGAACAGCCTTGCATACCTAATAAGAAGACAATGAAGGCATCTGAAGACTACAAGAAAAGTCAGTCTTCGGTTCAACAAAGAAACATGAATTTCACACCAGAACCACAAACAACAGCAACAAAAATCCACATGTTAAAAGCAGAACATAAAACAATAACATACAAAACACAAATAATAATCTCTGCTACATACTAACAGTCATAAAGAAGGCTCCTATAATAAATACACCCTAGATGTAACCCAAGACACAGATTTTAAAAGAACTATCATAAACATGATCTGAGAATTCAACGAATTTAAAGATCACGCAAACAAATTAAAGAACTAAATGAAAATACGGATAAACTAAAAGAAGACAATGATAAACTTCAGTATGAATTCAAAAAAGATATAGAAATACTGAAGAAAACTGAGGCTGAAATGAAAAAGACAATGGAGCACTCAATAAGCCATCTGGAAAAGATGGGCAAAGGCCCTAGTAACAGAATGAGTAAAGTAGAAGATAGATTATCAAGACTAGAAGACAACATGGAAAAACTGGACCACTCAAGCAAAGATTATGAAAAGTTTAAGACACACAAGAAGGGAATAATCAGGAATTGTGGGACACCATGAAAAGACCCAACCTATGCACACAGGTATAGAGGAAGGAGAAGAATCTCAGGAAAAATGGTATTGATCAGATCTTCAACAGGATTGTTAATTAAGGAAAGATATACCCATACAAATACAAGAAGCACATAGAACACCAAATAGGCAGGACCAGAAAAGAAATTTCCCACACCATATCATAGTAAAAACATTAGATGCTCAAAGCAGAGAATACTGAAAGCCACAAAAGAAAATCAAATCACATGTAAAGGACAACCCATGATAATTATAGCTGACTTCTCAATGCAAGCAATGAAAGCCAGAAGAGCTTGGACCAAAGTATTCCCAGTTCTAAATGAATATAGATTCCAACCCAGAATACATTACCCAACAAAAATGCCTGTTATTGTTGAAAGAGAATGGAAAAATCTTTAATAATATAGATA
Organism: Rhizomys pruinosus; assembly: GCA_009823505.1. Classification (NCBI taxonomy): domain Eukaryota; kingdom Metazoa; phylum Chordata; class Mammalia; order Rodentia; family Spalacidae; genus Rhizomys; species Rhizomys pruinosus. Next base: position 22,697 of record VZQC01009471.1, on the reverse strand, counting down.
GAGTGAAAGAAATCATATCCATAAAACCAGCCCTTCAGAGAATATATGAAGCAATACAAAGAGCAGAAGGAAGGAATGACTATACTCAAGCAGCAACAGAAAGTACTTAATGAGGGAATAACTCTGAAAATACAAACCTAGAACAATAATGCACCAGAAAGAAAATGATAGGAGGCAAGATACATCTCTTAATAAGAACTTTAAATATCAATAGACTGAACTCCCCAATGAAGAGGCATAGACTAGTAGAATGGATTAAGAAACAAAATCCATCTTTTTGATGTTTGCAAGAAACCCATCTCATTTTCAAGGACAGGCACTAATTTAAGGTGAAAGTATGGAAAAAATATTCCAAGAAAATGGCACTTAGAAACAAGCAGGCATTGTTACTCTAATATCAGACAAAATAAACTTCAAAGTAAAACTAATCAGAAGACATGAAGATGATCACTTCATTCTTATAAAAAATTAATCAAGAAGATATCACAATCATGAATATATACATACCAAACTCTGGTGCACTGAACTTCATAAACACAATTCTACAGGAATTTAAGGTACAGATTAATTCCAACACACTAGAAGTGGGAGACTTCAATACTTCACTGTGTCTATTAGACAGGTCAACCAGACAACATATAAGCAGAGAGACATTTGAATTGAACAATATGAAACACTAAATGGACCTAACAGACATCTACTGGATATTACACCTAAATAACAAACAATATACTTTCTATTTTGCATCCCATGGAATCTTTTCCAAAATCAACCACATACTGGGACACAGAACAAACCTCAACAAATACAAAATTTGAAATAGTTCCATGCATTCTATCAGACCACAATGCAATAAAGCTTAATATCAACACAGAAGAAACCCTAGTAAATACAGGAACTCATAGAGATTAAACAACACACTCCTGAATAATGAATGAATGGGTCAAAAGAGAAATTAAGAAAGAAATAAAAGTACTTCTGGATTTAAACAAAAATTACAATATAACACAACAGAACCTCTAGGACACTTTAAAAGCAGGCCTAAGAGGGAAATTTACAGCTCTAAGTGCCTACACACAAACACACACACACACACACACACACACACACACACACACACAGCAGAAAGAGCACAAATAAATAACATTGCAACTCAAGATACTTGAAAAACAACAAGTGAATCCCAAACCCAAAAGACATGAAGAAGTAAACAAAAATCTTAACAGAGATTAATGAAATAAAAACAAAGAAAACAATATAAAGAATCAATGAGTCCAATAGCTGGTTCTTTGAAAGGGTAAACAAGGAAGACAGCCCCTTGGCCCAATTAACTAAAAGAAGGAAAGAGCAACTCCAAGTGAACAAAATTGGTGATGAAAGGGGAAACATTCCAAAAGATAACAAAAAGATCCAGAACATTATATGGGAACACTTTAAAAAGCTATACTCTATTAAATTTGAAAACCTGAAAGAAATGGATGAATGTCTGAAATCATGGGACTCACCAAAGTTTAACCAAGAAGAGATCAACAGTTTAAACAGACCCATAACATATGTGGAAGTTGAAACAGTAATATGAAACCTCCCAACAAAAAATCCCAGACCCAGATGGATTTATGGAAGAATTCTATCAAACAAGAAAGAGGACCAATAACCAATATTACTTAAGTTATTGAAAATGATAGAAACAGAGGGAAATCTTCCAAATTACTTCTATGAAGCCAGCATCACTCTAATGCCCAAACCAGGCAAAGATACAATAAAAAAAATTATAGACCTTAAGGAATATAGATGCAAAATTTCCCAACAAAATACATGCAGACCATGTACAGGTACATATCAAGAAGTTCATCCTCCATGATCAAGTCAGATTTATTCCAGAATGGCAGGGATAGTTTAATATATGTAAATCAATAAATGTCATAAATTTATATAAATGGACTGAAATACAAAAAACACATGGTCATCTCAATCAATGCAGAAAAGGCCTTTGATAAAATTCAGCATGCCTTTATGTTTAAAGTCCTTGAGGGAATTGGACTGGAGGGAACATACCTCAACATAATTAAACCTATATACATCAAACCGTCAGCTAACATCATTCTAAATGGAGAAAAATTAGAAGCATTCCCCTTCAGGAACCCAGCACACCTGCCCTCTATCTTCACTCCATTATACTGCTTGAAATTCTAGCTAGAGCAATAAGACAAGAGAAATTAAAGGAGTATTAATTGGAAAAGAGGAGGTCAAACGATCCCTTTTTGCAGATAACATGATATTATAAGGGATATCAAATACTCTGCCAGAAATGTCCTACAAATGATTAACAGTTTCACTAATGTGTCCAGTTACAAAACTAATGTACAAAATCCAGTAGGCGTTCTACATATCAATAACAAGCAATTACAGAAGGAGTACATGGAAACCCTCCCATTCACAATAGCCTCAAAAAAATAAGATATTTTGGAGCAAACCTGAACAAAGACATTAAAGATCTCTATGATAGAAATTGTAAATCTTTAAATAAGGAGATTGAGGAAGACAGAAGATGGAAAGACATCCCATGCTCATGGATTGGAAGAATTAATATAGTAAAAACGACCATCCTACCCAAATTAATATATAGATTCAAAACAATCCCAATTAAAATCTGCATGACTTTCTTCACAGAATTAGAAAAAAAATTCTAAAATTCATATGGAAAGACAAAAGACCCTGGATAGCTAAAGTAACTCTAAGCAAGAAGCATGGGGGGGAGGGATTACGATACCAGACTTCAAACCCTATTACAGTCATAAAAATAGCATGGTATTGGCAAAAAAATAGGCCCATAGATCAATGGAACAAAATTGAAGATCCGAACTTGAGGACATTCAATTTCAGCCACCTGATATTTGACAAAGGGGCCAAGAACACTCAATGGAGGAAAGGCAGTATCTTCAGCAAATTGTGCTGGAAAAACTGGATTACTTATTGAAAAATGAAACTAAACCCCTACCATTCATCTTACACAAAATTTAACTCTAAATGGATCTGGATCAAGACCTTAATTTGAATTTTGAAACTGAAAATGTTAGAAGAAAATATTGGCAGTAACCAACAAGGTATAGCTGTAAGAAAAGTTTCTAAATTAGGCAGCATTTGCACAGGAACTAAGGTTAATCAACAAGTGGGACCTAATTAAACTCCAAAGCTTCTGAACAGCAAAAGAAACAATCAAAGAAATGAATAGAAAACCCACAGAGTGGGAGGAAATCTTCATCAGTAACACATCTGACAAAGTTTTAACATCCAGATATATAATTACTCCAAAAACAAAGGGTCAAGAAAACCAGTGACCCAATTAGAAGATGGAGTAAAGATCTGAACAGAGTCTTTTCAAGATAAGTAAAGATGGCCAAGAAACATGTTAAAATGTCTTCAACATAAGCCAGGTGTGGTGGTGCACACCTTTAATCCTAGCACTTCGGAGGCAGAGGCAGGTTGATCTTTGTGAGTTCAAGGCCAGCCTGGTCTACAGAGTGAGTTCCAGGACAGCTGGGGCTACAGGGAGACCCTGCTAAAAAAAAAAGACAAAAAAAAAAAAAAAAAAAAAAAAAAGCCTTCAACATCATTAGTAATTAAGGAATGCAAATTAAAACCAATTTAAGATTTCATCTTACCCTGGTAAAAATGGCTATAATCAAGAAAACAAATTGTTCTAGTTTGTCTTCCATTGCTGTAACAAAACACTCTGACCGACACCAACTTGGGGAGGAAAGGGTTTTTCAGCTTACATCTTCTGGGTCACAGTTCATCACGCAGGGAGCCCAAGGCAGGAACTCAGGGCAGGAACCTGGAGGTAAGTAGCTGAAGCACAGGCCAAGGGAGAATGTGTTCACTGGCTTGCTTCCTGACTCATGCCCAGCCTGACCTTTATACAGTACACAACAACTCACCCAGGGGTGCACCACCCATAGTGGGCTGGACCCTCCCACATTGCTCAACAATCAAGACAATACCCACAGAACATGGCCACAGGCCCATTCCAATGGAGCCAATTCCCCACATTGAGGCTCCTCAACCCAGGTGTGTCAAGTTGACACTAAAGCTATCCACCACAATTGACCCCTTGTCAACTTGACACACAAAACACATCACTATTAAACCACCACCTTTTCATTTCTTATCCCCAAAGTATATTTAACATTAATCACAACCTAAGACACTACAAACCTTAAAAGCCCCACTAGTGCTAAAAATGCCCAAAGCTTAAAAGTTCAGTCTATTAAAATCTCTTAACTGTGGAGCGGGAAAATCCAAAACAAGTACTAGTCTTATTTCAAGGGGAATAACAGGCACTCTCAAACAAAACCTAAGTCCAGCAAGTAGCTCAAGGCTGGACACCTGGGATTCACTCATAGATCTTCTGGGTCCAAAGCGGTTGTTTTGGCCAGCTCCCCCCTCCGACCTCGGCCATCTTGGCACACACAGTTCATCTCAGGCCCAGACCGACCCATTCCACATTCCACTGCTCTTGGGGTCGTCCCAGGTCCTGGCATCTCCAAAAAGCTGGGTCGCCACTGAAACTGAGGCAGCACCTTCACCAATGGTCTCTTCTGACCTCCTGGTGGCAAAGCCTTCAGCTTCTCTCCATGACCCCCGCATCCTGGGTCTTCACTGCAACCACAGGTGCACTTCCAACAATGGTCTTTCCTGACCTCCCACAGTGCCAAGCCTCGGCTTCTCTCTGTGACCCCCTGGAAATTTCAACACCAGACCATAAGAGACTCTTACCCATACCAAATCCTGCGTTCGGGCTCGGAGATGGAGCTCAGGCCCCTTCTGGATCACTAGCTTCTGTGTGCTGACCCTGAAGAAATTCTTCCCAGAAGATTTCACCACAGTGATGCTGGTCTCTTGTTACTTAAAGCTGATTTTTCAGCCCCAGCTAACCAGCAATCAATTGTCCCAGTACCAAAAAAAGTCACTTCAATTCTGGTCTCTTGTTACTTACAGCTGATTCTTCAGCCCCAGCTGAACAGAAACCACAGATTCCACAGTGCTGACGATCTATGCTCCTCCTTTGAACTAGAAACTTCAAAGCCAGGCCTCCATCTTCTACAATTCCTTCAGCAAACTGCTCCAAGCTCCACAGCAATGATCTTTAGGCATTCAATGATCTTCCCACCCAAGTTCCAAAGCTCTCACAATCCTTCCCCAAAACACCAATGTCAGGTCTATCACAGCAATACCCCACTCTCTGGTACCAATTTCTGTTCTAGTTTGTCTCCATTGCTGTGACAAAAACCTGCGGACTGACACAACTTGGGGAGGAAAGGGTTATTCAACTTACATCTCCTGGGTCACAGTTCATCACTCAGGGAGCCCAAGGCAGGAACTCAGGGCAGGAACCTGGAGGTAGAGCTGAAGCACAAGCTATAGAGGAATTCTGTTTCACTGGCTTGCTTCCTTGGCTCATGCCCAGCCTGACCTCTTATACAGTACACAACAACCCAGCCAAGGGTGGCACCACCCATAGTGGCTGGCCCTCCCACATTGCTCAACAATCAAGACAATACTCCAACAGACATGCCACAGGCCAGTCCCATGGGGCCAATTCCCCAATTGAGGTCCCTCAACCCAGGTGTGTCAAGTTGACACATAAGCTATCCAGCACAACAATGATACCAAATGCTGGAGATTTTGTGTTGAAAAGGGAACACTCATCCATGGCTAGTGGGATTGCAAACTCATGCAACACCTATGGAAAACAATGTGGAGAATTCTTTTTTGGGGGGTCTTTTTGAGACAGGGTCTCCCTTTAGTGCCAGGCTGGCCTTGAACTCATAGAGATCTGCCTGTCTCTGCCTCCAAAGTGCTAGGATTAAGGTCATGGGCCACCTTGCCCTGAAAGAACTCTTAGAAGACTAAAAATGAACCTACCAATCACACCACTCCCAGGTGTATACCCAAAGGATTCATCCTATAGCACAGATATGTGCACAAACCTTTTTTTTTTCTCTTATCACAATATTGAAGGGCTAGAAGCAACCCAGTGTGCCTAAACTGATGAATGGATAATGAAAATGTGGTATATTTACACAATGGATTTCTATGCAGCATATAGAAAGACAAAACCATGAAATTTACAGGTAAATGGATAGAACTGGAAGCTATTATTCTAAGTGAAGTAACAGCCTCAGAAAACAAATGACATTTGTTGTCCCTCATTTGTGGATCTCAGCACCAAATCCTTATTTATAAGTCAAAGTTGGTAATTAATCACTAAACATAATACCACATTGACTGAGATCGCTATAGATATAGCTTGAAGTATATCTGTCTATTTTATTCAGTTCTAAGACTTATGAGAAATAATAAATCATTTTTAAACTACATGAAAACATACATCAACTTGCTATGTAATTTAGGAATGGAAATTTATATTTCTTTTTACCTGCAGGCAAGTTTTCAGTTAAACTGTGAATATTTAAGTGTGTTTTGGAATCAACCTATAGTTTATTTTCAGACTTTGTAAATTTGGTATATGTATGGAATGTAAAAAGAAAAACAACTAAGAGTAGAATCATGAACATCAGAGGCTGGGATAGAAGGTATGTGTGGATGAAACTAATCAACAAATACCAAGTTGCAGTTACATAGAGCATGATGCTTTGGTGTATGATTTTATAGTAGGATGAATATGAATGTAATGTAGCATGCATTTCAAAAGCCTCAAAGAAAGAACTGTGTAAGTTTTAACCACAATGAAATTATACACGTTTAACAACATAGACATGTTCAGCAGAATTAAGCTTTAAAAAATTTATACATGGATGAAACATCATGTGACCCTTGTAATATGTGCAAATTTATATTCGAATATGTCAGCCAAAATAAGTTTATTTTTTTAGGTTATGATTTGCTTTTTAAATATAATGCTTTTATTGATGTTTTGTGTATTTCAGATATCATTTTTTGGTTCAATTTATACATATTCCCTTTTCCCACCCCACCACCCACCCCACCCCAGATCATGCATTCTGCTATAACTGTGCTGCATCTTTCTCTCAGTTTTTTTATGTTTAAGAATTCACATTTTCCTCCTTTAATTTTATATTACTCTAAAATATGAATACATACTTTCCACCCATATACAGTAATTACAGAGTCTGGAAATAAGTGGTGGGTCCATTCTAGAGCTGGTTAAGAGATTTACATTATAACAACATACTTGCTTTCAGATAAAAAGAAATATAACAACAATGTTGTTCAGCTTGCCTTTCAACTGGGGATTTGGTGTTAGCATCCACAAATGAGGGAAACCATTTGCCCTTTGTTTTTCTGGGACTGTGTTACTTCACTTAGCATAATGGCTTGGAGCTCCATCCATTTACCTGCAAAGTTCATAATGTCATCTTTCTTTACTGCTGAATAGTACTCCATTGTATAGATGTACCACATTTTTGTCATCCACTTATCTGTAGAGGGGCATTTGGGTTAGTTCTAGCTCTTAGCTATTGTGAAGAGAGCTGCAATAAAGCATGTATCTTAGCCATAGGATGAGTCTTCTGTGTATATACCTAGGAGTGGTATGACTGGATCAGGTGGTAGGCTCATTTTGAGTCTTTTAAGGGTTCTCCAACACTGCTTTCCATAATGGTTGTACAAGTTTACATTCCCACCAGCAGTGGATGAGTGTTCCCTTTCCCCACAACCTCTCTAGCATTTGGTGTCTTTTGTTTTCTTTATCTTAGCCAGTCAAATCAGAGTGAGATGATATCTGAGGGTGGTTTTAATTTTCATCTCCTTAATTATTAATGATGTCGAACACTTTTTACGATGTTTCTCGGCCATCTTTACTTCCTCACTGGTGTAGTCTCTGTTCAGCTCTTTACTCCATCTTTTGAGTAGGTCATTTGTTTTCTTCTTTATTTTTTGTGTAGTCTATATATTCTTGATGTTAATGCTCTGTAAGATGTATAAGATTTCCGCCCAATCTGTAGGTTTTCTCTTCACTTCCTTGATTGTTTCTTTCACTGTCCAGAAGCTTTTGAGTTTGATGAGGTCCCATCTGTTGACTGTTGACCTTATTTCCTGCACAGCTGCTGTCTGATTTAGAAAGACATTTCCTATGCCTATGTCTTGTAGGTTCTTGCCAACTTTTTCTTCTATCAGGGTTTCAGATTTCACATTGAAATCTTTGATCAACCTGGAGTTGATTTTTATACAGGGTGAGAGTTAGGGATTTAATTTTGTTGTTGTACAAATGGTGATCCAGTTTTGCCAGCACCATTTGCTGAAGATGCTATCCTTCCTCCACTGAGGTATTTTTTGTCCATTTGTCAAATATGAGGTGGCTGAAATTGTATGTGCTCAAGTTTGGATCTTCAATTTTGTTCTACTGGTTAGCTGGTCTGTTTTTGTGCCAGTACCAGGCTGTCTTTATGACTATGTCCCTGTAATATAGCTTGAAGTCTGGTAGAGCAATCCCCCTTGTATTGCATTTTTCACTGAGGGCTGCTTTAGCTATTCAGGGTCTTTTGTTTTTCCATATGAATTTAAGGATATTTTTTTCCAAATCTGTGAAGAAGCTCATGGGGATTTTGACTGGGATTGCCTTGAATCTGTATATCAATTTGGGTAAAATGGACATTTTTGCTATATTAATTTTTCCAATTCATGAGAATGGGAGGTCTTTCCTTCTTTTGGTATCAATTTCAATCTCCTTCAGGAGGTTAAAATTTTTGTTGTAGAGATAATTGTATCTTTGATTAAGTTTGTTCCCAAGTATTTTTATTGTTTTTGAGGATCATGTGAGTGGGAAGGTCTTCTTATATTCCTTCTCCACTTGTTTATTTTTGGTGTCAAGAAAAGCTACTGATTTTTCTAGCTTTTGTATCCCACCACCTTACTAAAACTCTTAATTGTTTCTAGAAGTTTTCTGGTGGAGTTTTAGCATCCCTAAGGTAAATTATTGTATCATATGCAAAAAGGGATAGCTTAACTTCCTCTTTTCTGATTTGTACTCTTTAATTTCCTTCTCTGGACTTGTTGCCCTAGCAAGCATTTCAAGCACTATGTGGAAGAGGAGTGGTGATAATGGGGCAGCCTTGCCAAGTTCCTACCTTTAAGGGAAATGATTACAATTTTTCTCCATTTAGGGTGATGTTGCCAGTGGGTTTGCTGTATATGGCTTTGATCATGTTGAGGGATGTTCCCTTCAGTCTGATCCAAGGGATGCTGGATCTTGTGAAAGGCTTTTCCTGTATCAGTTGAGATGATCATGTGGTTTTTGTCTTTCAATCCGTTTATATGTTTTATGATATTTATTGATTTACTTAACTTGAACCATCCCTGCATCTCTGGAATGAATCCAACTGGATCATGATGTGGGTCTGTATGCGATTTCCAAGCATTTTGTTGAAAATTTTTGCATCTATGTTCATTAACGAGATGGGTCTATAGCTTCCATTTTTGCTTGTATCTTTGCCTGGTTTTGGTATTAGAGTGATGCTCACTTCATAGAAGTAATTCAGGAGACTTTGCCTATTAGGGGTCTTTTGATTTTCCATATGAAATTAAGGACTTTTTTTTCCCCAAACCTGTGAAGAAACTCTTGGGGATTTTAATTGGGTTTGCATTGAATCTGTATATTAGTTTGGGTAGAATGGACTTATGTAATTTAGGAATGGAAATTTATATTTCTTTTTACCTGCAGGCAAGTTTTCAGTTAAACTGTGAATATTTAAATGTGTTTTGGAATCAACCTATAGTTTATTTTCAGACTTTGTAAATTTGGTATATGTATGGAATGTAAAAAGAAAAACAACTAAGAGTAGAATCATGAACATCAGAGGCTGGGATAGAAGGTATGTGTGGATGAAACTAATCAACAAATACCAAGTTGCAGTTACATAGAGCATGATGCTTTGGTGTATGATTTTATAGTAGGATGAATATGAATGTAATGTAGCATGCATTTCAAAAGCCTCAAAGAAAGAACTGTGTAAGTTTTAACCACAATGAAATTATACACGTTTAACAACATAGACATGTTCAGCAGAATTAAGCTTTAAAAAATTTATACATGGATGAAACATCATGTGACCCTTGTAATATGTGCAAATTTATATTCGAATATGTCAGCCAAAATAAGTTTATTTTTTTAGGTTATGATTTGCTTTTTAAATATAATGCTTTTATTGATGTTTTGTGTATTTCAGATATCATTTTTTGGTTCAATTTATACATATTCCCTTTTCCCACCCCACCACCCACCCCACCCCAGATCATGCATTCTGCTATAACTGTGCTGCATCTTTCTCTCAGTTTTTTTATGTTTAAGAATTCACATTTTCCTCCTTTAATTTTATATTACTCTAAAATATGAATACATACTTTCCACCCATATACAGTAATTACAGAGTCTGGAAATAAGTGGTGGGTCCATTCTAGAGCTGGTTAAGAGATTTACATTATAACAACATACTTGCTTTCAGATAAAAAGAAATATAACAACAATGTTGTTCAGCTTGCCTTTCAACTGGGGATTTGGTGTTAGCATCCACAAATGAGGGAAACCATTTGCCCTTTGTTTTTCTGGGACTGTGTTACTTCACTTAGCATAATGGCTTGGAGCTCCATCCATTTACCTGCAAAGTTCATAATGTCATCTTTCTTTACTGCTGAATAGTACTCCATTGTATAGATGTACCACATTTTTGTCATCCACTTATCTGTAGAGGGGCATTTGGGTTAGTTCTAGCTCTTAGCTATTGTGAAGAGAGCTGCAATAAAGCATGTATCTTAGCCATAGGATGAGTCTTCTGTGTATATACCTAGGAGTGGTATGACTGGATCAGGTGGTAGGCTCATTTTGAGTCTTTTAAGGGTTCTCCAACACTGCTTTCCATAATGGTTGTACAAGTTTACATTCCCACCAGCAGTGGATGAGTGTTCCCTTTCCCCACAACCTCTCTAGCATTTGGTGTCTTTTGTTTTCTTTATCTTAGCCAGTCAAATCAGAGTGAGATGATATCTGAGGGTGGTTTTAATTTTCATCTCCTTAATTATTAATGATGTCGAACACTTTTTACGATGTTTCTCGGCCATCTTTACTTCCTCACTGGTGTAGTCTCTGTTCAGCTCTTTACTCCATCTTTTGAGTAGGTCATTTGTTTTCTTCTTTATTTTTTGTGTAGTCTATATATTCTTGATGTTAATGCTCTGTAAGATGTATAAGATTTCCGCCCAATCTGTAGGTTTTCTCTTCACTTCCTTGATTGTTTCTTTCACTGTCCAGAAGCTTTTGAGTTTGATGAGGTCCCATCTGTTGACTGTTGACCTTATTTCCTGCACAGCTGCTGTCTGATTTAGAAAGACATTTCCTATGCCTATGTCTTGTAGGTTCTTGCCAACTTTTTCTTCTATCAGGGTTTCAGATTTCACATTGAAATCTTTGATCAACCTGGAGTTGATTTTTATACAGGGTGAGAGTTAGGGATTTAATTTTGTTGTTGTACAAATGGTGATCCAGTTTTGCCAGCACCATTTGCTGAAGATGCTATCCTTCCTCCACTGAGGTATTTTTTGTCCCTTTGTCAAATATGAGGTGGCTGAAATTGTATGTGCTCAAGTTTGGATCTTCAATTTTGTTCTACTGGTTAGCTGGCCTGTTTTTGTGCCAGTACCAGGCTGTCTTTATGACTATGGCCCTGTAATATAGCTTGAAGTCTGGTAGAGCAATCCCCCTTGTATTGCATTTTTCACTGAGGGCTGCTTTAGCTATTCAGGGTCTTTTGATTTTCCATATGAATTTAAGGATATTTTTTTCCAAATCTGTGAAGAAGCTCATGGAGATTTTGACTGGGATTGCCTTGAATCTGTATATCAATTTGGGTAAAATGGACATTTTTGCTATATTAATTTTTCCAATTCATGAGAATGGGAGGTCTTTCCTTCTTTTGGTATCAATTTCAATCTCCTTCAGGAGGTTAAAATTTTTGTTGTAGAGATAATTGTATCTTTGATTAAGTTTGTTCCCAAGTATTTTTATTGTTTTTGAGGATCCTGTGAGTGGGAAGGTCTTCTTATATTCCTTCTCCACTTGTTTATTTTTGGTGTCAAGAAAAGCTACTGATTTTTCTAGCTTTTGTATCCCACCACCTTACTAAAACTCTTAATTGTTTCTAGAAGTTTTCTGGTGGAGTTTTAGCATCCCTAAGGTAAATTATTGTATCATATGCAAAAAGGGATAGCTTAACTTCCTCTTTTCTGATTTGTACTCTTTAATTTCCTTCTCTGGACTTGTTGCCCTAGCAAGCATTTCAAGCACTATGTGGAAGAGGAGTGGTGATAATGGGGCAGCCTTGCCAAGTTCCTACCTTTAAGGGAAATGATTACAATTTTTCTCCATTTAGGGTGATGTTGCCAGTGGGTTTGCTGTATATGGCTTTGATCATGTTGAGGGATGTTCCCTTCAGTCTGATCCAAGGGATGCTGGATCTTGTGAAAGGCTTTTTCTGTATCAGTTGAGATGATCATGTGGTTTTTGTCTTTCAGTCCGTTTATATGTTTTATGATATTTATTGATTTACTTAACTTGAACCATCCCTGCATCTCTGGAATGAATCCAACTGGATCATGATGTGGGTCTGTATGCGATTTCCAAGCATTTTGTTGAAAATTTTTGCATCTATGTTCATTAACGAGATGGGTCTATAGCTTCCATTTTTGCTTGTATCTTTGCCTGGTTTTGGTATTAGAGTGATGCTCACTTCATAGAAGTAATTCAGGAGACTTTGCCTATTCGGGGTCTTTTGATTTTCCATATGAAATTAAGGACTTTTTTTTCCCCAAACCTGTGAAGAAACTCTTGGGGATTTTAATTGGGTTTGCATTGAATCTGTATATTAGTTTGGGTAGAATGGACTTTTTACTATGTTAATTTTCCCAGTCCACGAGCATGGGAGGTCTTTCCATCTGATGTCTTCTTCAATTCCCTTCTTCAGAGGTTTAAAGTTTTTTGTTTTTGTTTTTTGTTTTTTGTTTGTTGTTGTTTTTTGTAGAGATCTTTGGTGTCTTTGGTTAGGTTTGTCCCTAGATATCTTATTGTTTTTGAGCCTATTGTGACCAAAGACCCCTAATAGCCAAAGCAACCCTGAGCAAAAACAGCAATACAGGGGGGATCTCTATATCAGACTTCAAACTATACTACAGGGATATAGTCATATAAACAGCTTGGTACTGCCACAAAAACAGATGTGTTGACCAATGGAACAAAACTGAAGAACCAAACTTGAGCACATACAATTTCAGCTACCTCATATTTGATGAAGGGGCTAAGAAGACACAATGGAGAAAAGACAACATCTTCAACAAGTGGTGTTGGCAAAACTGGATCACCACTTGTAGAAGAATAAAGTTAAACCCCTACCTCTTGCCCTGTACAAAAGTCAACTCCAGATGGATCAAAGACCTCAATGTGAAACCCAAAACTCTGAAAGTGATAGAAGAAAAAGTTGGCAGCAGCCTACATGACATAGGCATAGGAAAAGACTTCTTAAATCAGACAGCTACTGCACAAGAAATAAGATCAACAATTAACAAATGGGACCTCATTAAACTCAAAAGCTTCAGCAGGGCGTGGTTGTAGGACATCTTTATTTCATTGATTTCTGTTCTGATTTTTGTTATTTCTTCCTGTCTTTTGGGTTTAGAGTTCATTTGTTGTCTCTCAAGTGTTTTGTGTTTTTTTTTTATGTGCAGTGTTAGATCATTTATTTGTTCCCCTTCTGGTTTTTTGTTGTTGCTGTTGTTGTTGTTGTTTTTTAATGTGGGCACTTAGGGCTATAAATTGCCCTCTCAAGACTGCTTTTAAAATATCCCACAGGTTTTATTGTTTTGTATTGTCTTTTTCATTCAGTTCTATGAATATTTTTATTTCAGTCTTTATTTCTTCCCTGACTCATTCATTATTCAGGATGGTGTTTTCTAGTCTTCATGTGTTCTTGTAGCTAGTTGGACTTTTTCTGGTATTCATATTGAGCTTTATTGCACTGTGGTCTCATAGAATGCATGGAATAATTTCAATACTTTTGTATTTGTTGCAATTTCTTTTGTGCCCCAGTATGTGGTCCATTTTGGAGAATGTTCCATGAGGTGCTGAGTAGAAAGTATATTCTCTGGTGTTTGGGTGAAATGTTCTGTAGATATCTGTGAGGTCTATTTGTTGTATTGTATTGTTCAGTTCTGATATCTCTCTGTTTATTTTTGTCCTGTTGATCTATCCAAGGAACTCAGTGGGGTATTGAAGACCCCACTATTAGTGTGCTAAGATTAATCTGTGTCTTGAGGTCCTGCAGAGTAGTCTTTATAAAGTTAGGTGTACCAGAGTTTGGTGCATAAACATTTAGGATTGTGAAGTCTTCATGGTTAATTGATCCTTTGACAAGGATTAATGGCCCTCTTTGTCTCTTCTGATTAATTTACTTTGAGATCTATTATTTCTGATATTAGAATAGCCACTCTGCTTGTTTCTTGGTACTATTCACTTGAAATATTTTTTCCCATCTTTTCACACTAAAGTGATGTCTGTCCATGAGGGTGAGATGGGTTTCTTGTAGATAGCATATAGAAAGATTCTGTTTCCTAATCCATTATCCCAGTCCATGTCCTATAATTGGGGAGTTTAGACCATTAATATTTAAAGTTATTAATGAGAGTTGTATGTTGCTCCCTTTCACCTTATTTTTTGTTTGCATTCTTGGTCTAGGTTTGTCTTTACTCTGTTATGCTTTTGTTGATTTCTCTCTTTAATTTCTTAGGGATAGTTGCTATAGCCCTGTATTAGTCAGGGTTCTCTAAAGAAACAGAAGCAACAGGATGAATATATAGCTATATACAATTTATTGATTTGCTCACATGACAGAGTTCAAGGAGTCCAACAGTAGCTGTGCTGCACTGGAGAGGCTGAGAATCCAGAGAACTGCTCAGTCTGCAAGGCTGGATGTCTCAGTAGTCCCAATCTGGTGCTGAAGGCCTGATGGATTCCAGGAGATCTGCCGGTCTCAGTACATGCTCAGATCCATAGGGTTGATCACAGCAGCAAGACAAACTCACCAGTGAGAGAGAGGCAAGCCACAGGAAAAAAGGGACCAGATCCCTCTGGCATGGCCTTTAATACTGCCTGCCAGTGGAAGGTAACGCCCACATTTGGGGTGGGCCATCCGGGTTGAGGTAGTCCAATCCGGAGATCCTTCTTCTCTTATTTATTCCTTAGTCCACTCAAGTTGACACCCAGGATTAACCATCACAAGTCCACCCCTTGTCAACTTGACACCCAATAAATAGCCTCTCCTTATGTTATGCTTAAATGTCAATTGCGAACAATGGCAAGGTCATAATTCCACCTAACATGTTATAAGTGTCTCATGTGCAATAGCAAAGCATTATATCTTAGAAGTAGGTGGTAATGTCCATGAGGAACACTTAGTCCTTCAGTATATAATAACCTAAATATGACAACACTTAACACTTATCTCAGTTGCACATTCAAAAGGGAACAACACAAGTATCTGCTTAATATATGTATATATACATATATATATATATGTATATATACATATATTAAGCAGATACTTGTGTTGTTCCCTTTTGAATGTGCAACTGAGATAAGTGTTAAGTGTTGTCATATTTAGGTTATTATATACTGAAGGACTAAGTGTTCCTCATGGACATTACCACCTACTTCTAAGATATAATGCTTTGCTATTGCACATGAGACACTTATAACATGTTAGGTGGAATTATGACCTTGCCATTGTTCGCAATTGACATTTAAGCATAACATAAGGAGAGGCTATTTATTGGGTGTCAAGTTGACAAGGGGTGGACTTGTGATGGTT
>VZQC01009469.1:48717-148090 GCA_009823505.1 Rhizomys pruinosus | reverse complement strand
GAAGGCCCTGGTGAAGGTGAGGCTGCGGGGGTGGGGGGGGGGATTTCTGGAAGGAACAAAGCAGCAGCCGTGGGAGAGCAATAATCAAAGACTTGGACGAGAAACTTTTCAGGAATAAAGAACTCAGGTAGGAACAGGAGACTCTGGCTGCCAAGCAAAATTGACAAAAGGGCCGCGCTTACCTGTGACGGAGTTCTCAAAGTGAAAACGTTGAGAAGCAGATATAGTGGCAATCTCAGCACCTGGGAAGCTGAGGCAGGAGGATCACCTTGAGTTCTAGGCCAGTCCGGGCTACAGAGTGAAACCATGTCACGAAAAACCAAACCAAGGGGCCGGCGAGATGGCTCAGAGGGTAACACAGTTGTTGCTAAGCCTGATGACTCAGGTTTGATCTCCAGGACCCATATGGTAGAGGGAGAGTACTAACTTCTGTAAAGTTGTTTTTGGACTTCCACATGTGTGCACATATCTTATTGCAACACAATTTACACACACATATACACTAACGCACACATGACATTATGAGCACACATACACACACACAAAAAAAAAAAAAAAAAAAAATTTCTTTTTTAATTTAAAAATATCTCTTATTTCTTTAGGTTATATAAATCCATATCCATTGCCAGTTTAAATCTACGCACTTCGGGAGACAGAGGAAAAGGGCGGATCTTTGTGAGTTTTCAAGGCCGCAAGCCTGGTCTATAGGAGTGAGTTTTCCAGGACAGCTGGGGCTACAGGGAACCCTGTCTCGTTAAAAAGACCAAAATAAAAACCAATAAAATAAATAAATACCATGTCCCATATACTCTTTTAATGATTTTTTCAATTAATTACTTATTAGTGTGTTGTCGTGTGTGTGTGTGTTGTTATTAGAGAATGTTTGAATTCAGAGAGGACAATTTAATGGTCCTCTCTTTCCATCTTGGTGTGGGTTCCTGGAATTGAATTTAGATGGCCAGGCTTGTATCGCAAGTGCTCTACCCACTGAGCCATCTCACTAGTCTCTTACAGTTTTAAAGACAGGCTTAGTTTAAGAAGCAGGATGGTAATAAATAAGGATCTGACAAATAGGAGAAAATAACAAAGGAGCCTAAATTAAAATGATCCCAGACTTCTCGAAACATTCAAAGAAGTAAATGTCAATTTATTTTTATCTCAGTTCATCCTTAGAAACACATTTTACTTTGTAACCTATTTGTGTATTTTCTGAAACAGGATGAAGGCTATAAAAAGCAACGGGAACTCTCCTCATGACTTCCCTCTTCAGACACTCATCATGCAGTAAGTGGTCTTCATCCCCTCGGTGCACACTGCTATTTCCTGCTCCTGCATAGAACTTTCTGTTTTCAAATGCAGTCATAAGCCATGAAATTAAGGAGGTCGAGGCCTGCAGTTTAAAATACATTGGGGCTGGAGAGATGGCCTATTCTTATGCAGTTAGGAGTGCCCGATGCTCTTGCAGAGGACCCTGGGTTCGAGTCCCACAGCACCCACATGGTGGGCTGAGAACCGTCCTGTACTCCAATTCCAGGAGACACTTAAAGGTTCCCAGGGAATCCGACACTTCTCTTCTGGCTTTCCAGGGCATTGCATGCACATGGGTGCACACAGACATTAATCAGACAGTAACATTCTCCCATATAAAATAAATAAATATAAATAATTATTAATTAAAAAGGGAAAATACATTGAACAGGAGCTTGGCTGACGAGATGGCTCAGCGGTTAAGAGTGCCTACTGGTCTTCGGGCAGAGGGGACCCCTGGGTTCGATTTCTCAGCACCCACATGGTGACTAGAAACCACATTTAGCAGCATGGTGGGCGCATGGCTTTTAGTCCTAGGCTACTCTCCGGAGACAGAGGGAGGGGGGCAGATCCTCTGTCAGTTCAAGGCCCAAGCCTGGTCTACATAGTTGAGGTGAGCCCCTTTCTCTTTCCTTTTCATCTTTGGACCATTTCCCTCTTGGCTGTGTCAGTTTTCTCTCTTCCTTGTCTGGTCTGCTATTTACAGCCAACATCCTGGCCTGGTGACCTCGGTATTGTGGATTCTGACTCTGAGATGCACTGATCCACTCGCTGCTCTCAAATGTGACCTGCTCCTCTCTTGTGTCATAGACGCGATTCCTTCCCCTCTTTCAGTCTAGAATCCCTTTACAGGCGCCTATGGAAATCCCTTTTGAGCAAAATTTGAAGTCAGATATCAGCATACTTTTTGGTGAGGAATAATCATATCTTTTATCTGTGTGCTGTATGTAACAATGCTTTTAGCCCCGTTTATTTTTTATTTTTTTTTCACCGCTTCGTTAATTTAATCAGACGAGTGGCAGCTTTCTCAGAGGTCTCTGGGAGAGTGCTGAAACTATTTCTAGCAGAGGTGTCTGGGCCAGGTACTAAACCTTGCTCACCTTTGCCCTCACAGGGAACTAAGCTGGCTGGATGGCTGTGGGGCTATAATCATTGTTCCTCTAATTTCATTTTCCCATGGGGTGAAATGAGGGAGACGTAGGCCACAGAGACCCCGGGGCCCCAATCCTCAGGTCAGCATTCTTTTGTGCCTCACTTCTTGACTAAACAGTGGTAGGAGTTATTTGACGGAGGTCTGCTGGGCTGTCAGAAGGCTGGCGAGTCTATTGGTCTGCGGGTCGCCGCATGTCAGGAAGTTATCCTTGCATTTCTATCACAGAAAATGTTTCCCTTAACGTAACCAATTGAGTCCTCACAGTCTGTCTCGCGTTCCCTTGGAGAGCCACTTTGCGGTTTCGAGTTCCACTGTTCTTCAGAAACTCAGATGTTCGCGGATTACTATCATGTCCTTCGTGCCCCATGGCCGAGTAAATGTATAGGCTATATGTGTGTGTGATCCTCCAGTCCTTTCCTTGCGCCTATTCCAAAAGAGTGCACTTCTTGAAGGTTCTACTAAGCACTATTCAATCTCACTTTATATTCAACAAGATCTCAATCCCATGAGAAAAAGACACCAGAACCTTCTCAGGTGCGAAATGGTGAATTCGTGGCATACGCCCAACCCTGTTCCTGCGCGCTTCACCTTGTGTAAGGAGGAGTGAGGCCATTGAGTGGCAGGTTTCGAGGCCAGTCCCATGAGCTACATAACAAGCCCTAGTCTTAAAAAACTAAATAAAAGCCGTGTGTGGTGTGTCCCACACACTCTCATCCCAGCACACTTGGGAGGCAAAAGCTGGAGGTCGTCAGCGAGCTCAGGACCATCTTGGCTCTACATAGGAGTAAGCAAAGCCAGTCTGTGTAACTTAGATTGTTGGTAGATGTATTGTGCCTACAATCCCTCACAGCCACGGAAGGAACAACCGCTTGCTTCAGTTGGGTAGAACTGGAAGAGCCTCTACTGAAGCTTTCTCAGAGGTCATTACCGCGCAGACACTGCGGAAGGGAGGGAGACGACCGAGGACAGCCCGGCAAGGAGTAAGCATGGTGTGGCTCCGGGTAGGAGGAAGAAGAAGCAAGGACAGAGAAGCCGCTGCTGGGAGACTGAGCGCTACCTCCATAGATGGCTGTTTAGATGAGGGAAAAGGTGGGGTCCGTTAAATCATAAGGAGGCCTAACAATTGCACGTGAAGTTGCTAAGAGGGGTTGCGGCCCCCCGCCTTTTTTAGGGAAGTCGACAGTCCATGGAATGCTAGGGAGATGAAGTGTCATTGTAGCTAGCGAAAATCAGGGAGCCAAGGTATCACCTGCGAGGGCTTCTGGTAAGATCTGTAGATGCTCTGAGCAATGGGAAAGATGGGGCATTCACTGTGTATGGGCTAGTCCTGAAAAATGCAGAGGGTAGTAGGGGAAGGCTCAAGGGGTTGCACCCTCAACCCCATGTTCTAGTTTCTCATTCAACTGTGAACAAAAAAAAAACTGCTGACCAAACAACTCACTTGGGGGAAGAACGGGTTATGATTTCGACCCAGTTAATTCATCCCTGATTTGAGGTGGCACCGTATCAGTGTCGACGTGGAGCGGGTCATGATTACTGGCTCCAGGGTCGAAAACTCGTTGGAAGACTGGGGAGGGATGCTGATAAGCGCACAGGACTAGGAGGAATCCTTACAGTGTGGCATTGCTCTTGCCTGGCTCCCTATCTCAGCCAGCTTTCTTGTATTAAATATTTATGTTATGTTAGAATTACATGGGCGCATGCAGGTCTTGTGCACCCCATGTCGGTGCGAATGCTGGCGGAAGGAATCAGAAGAGGTGTCGATTCCCCTGGACTGAGAGTTTTCAAAGGTTAGCCTCAGACCGGCCATTGGTGTGGGTCGACCTGGGGTTCCGAAGAGGCGGTTGTCATTCGAGAGTTCTACGCGGTCTACTGAAGAAGCGGTCATCGGCACTCTTACCCTAGGCCACCTCTTCTTACCCAAAAACTATGGAAAATAAATGACCGCCAAAAACTAGAAAAAAAAAAAGTGCACACAAAGTAAACATGGAGGCCACAACGCCGAGGGCAACATGGGCTGACCCTCCACAACATCTCAAATTCAAGACAATGACTCCACAGAGACGAGCCACAGGCCGTCCAATGGAACAACTCGCCCAGTGAAGGTCCTCCACCTCACGTGTTGAATCCAGTGGATGACGTTAGAACTGTCCAGCACACCCCTTTCATCCATTCAGCCACCCTGATCTCTTCCCTGTGGAATGAACGGACCTTCCTAGATAGATATCTCATGTCCTGGGTGCATGGTCATGGATGATAGCTTGCTTTCTCTCCGCCACGCCCTCTGTTCACCCCGTAGGCACAGTACACTCTGAGATTACTCCACTTGCTTGGTGTGGATGGCCAGTTTCTAGGTCTTCCTTTATTTATTACACCCGACGACCATTTCGAATATCGCATTACCTGTCAACTTGGTACCAGCATGAGTGTACCTGGAGGAAAGCCTCAATTGAGGCCTTGCCTAAATCACATGTGGTCTGTGGGGTGCATGGCTAGGAAAGGACTGTTTTGATTGATATATTCATTCGATCGCAGGAGTGGCGTCAGCCCACTGGCCCACTCTGGGGCAGAATGGTCCTGGGCTGTACCAGTATGTTAGTTGGCTGACCAGAGAGTGGGCTCAGCAAGTGGCACCCCTTCATGGATTCTGCTTCAGCCTCCTCCTTGGTTTCTGCCTTGACTCCCTCAAGGACAGCTGTGATCTGGAAAGTGGTAGAACAAGTAAAATCCTTCCCATTACCCTAATTCTTTTGGTCAGAATGTTATTTGCACGCAACTGTAAATCAAGCCAGAACAACCCCGAAGAGAAGAAAGGATGCAGTTCGCTATGTTGTGCTTGAATAGGAAGCATCCCACGACTGAGAACAAGCCATCTCTACACCGCTGCTAACCAAGTTATCTAAGTTTACAAAGTTATTGTGTCAACTGAACATTTGAGACATGAAAATGCGACATTGTTTCCTGTTCTTAACCTTCTAGGCTTTTGGATCCTGGTTTCTAATCCTGTGACAATGCTCCAGTGATCAAAGGGCCCAAGGGCAGTGGCATGCGCAGGGGAGGAGCCAGGGCAAAAGCACCCCAGGCCGCCCTAGGTCCCTTCTTCACTGTATTTGCCGCATCTGCACAAGGCCCATTTTTCATTTTTATTGTAGTTCTTGATTTTATTATTATTTTTTTAAATTTTATATTTTTTATGTGTAATGACATGTTACGTGTGGCATGGGGAGTTGTGCACCTGTGTATGAATGCTGCCCAGTGAGAGGTCTGACCAAATGCGCGGAGGCCCTGAGAACAGGGTGTCTCTCCTGGAAAGGAAGTTCGGTTCTAGGCGCCATGTTGGTTCTGGGAATCGAAACCAGGTCCTCTTGAAGAGCAGATCGGCGCTCTTAACTCACTAGGCCCATCTCTCCACCCCTAATTTTATACTTATTTTAAAACATTTATTTTTGGAGGTACTGTATTACGCACCAAGGTTGGCCTGAATATCCTGTGTAACCAAAATATGAACCTTGAACCCCACGATCCTCCTGGCCGTCTACCTCTAAAACTCTGGATTACAGGATGCACCGCCAGCACCCAAAAGGAACTACTCTTTTAAGTCAAGTCTAAAGTGGAGGAAGTGGCTCTGTGGTTAAGTAGATTGGCTGTTCCTGCAGAAAGAGCCCGGTTCAACTTCAGCACCACGATGCAGTTAAAACACCATGCGATAACTCAACAGTCCAGTGGGAATCTGACATACTAAAAGCCTCACTGACTCCCTAATGTACAATAAAGGAGTTCCAAGCCAGCCTGGGGCCAACAGAGAGACACCTGTCTTGCAAAAAACACAAATCATCCTATAAAATTTACTGAGTATTATATATATATGGCTACATTGTAGGTGCACAGGATATGGGGGTAAGAAACCCAAACCCTGATCTCATAGACTCCATATTAGTTAGTATATGTGTGTACTTGCGTGTAACACACACCACAACTAGCAAAGAGGAAACCCAAGAGAAGGAGGACATGAGAGAGGACGAGAATGGGAATTGCTGCCCCTTCCCTGTGAAGTCTGGGGATCAGGTATGGGACCTTCATGGTGACAGGCAGGAGTGCAGAAGGATGTTGCTAGAGACTGAACCATGCCCTGCCTCTGCAAGTTCAAGCTACCCAGCCAGTCCCTCCCTGCCCTTCCCCCACCCTCAAGCCTTAACCAACCACAGCTATATTTCATGGTCTGAGGGCTCTGGCACCACCCCCTCACCACCAATACCCCTCCCCCCATCTCCCCAGACCAGTTGGCCGTAGCAGTGGAGAGGTGTCAGATGCTGTGCAGCTGCAGAAAGCTCTGCTCTGAGAAGCAAGTGAGCTACAGCTGACCAAGGAGAAGAGGCTCAGGGGGCAAGGCTGATCCTGGGCGCAGGAAGGCCCCGTGCAGAGGCTGGGGAGGTGGGGTGGCTGGCCGGGCACTTGAAGTGTGCCAGGGCTTGATGCTTGGACATTAATGCATAATATGCCGCAAGGTGGTAGGAGGGGAAGGGGCCACTGCCTTTAATTCTAGCACTTGGAGGCAGAAGCAGGTGGATTCTCTGGAGTTCAAGGGCCAACCCTGCCTACAGAGGTGAGTCCAGGCCAACTGGGACTAAAGGAGATGACTAATTCAAAAATACCAGTAAAAAAAAAAAAAAAAAAAAGATAACATTCCTTGCTTAAACCCACAGGCTGCTAAGGTCAAGGCCAAGGAGCCTGAGAGATGTAAGACCCTTTTCACTAACCTTCTTTAAATACTCATTAAATGGAGATGGCAGAAACAGATGTTCTGTGTTAATAAAATCTGTGTGAATATTCCCTAATGTTAAAAATGAGGGATTTATCATGTGGACTTGTTATATGCTTTTTTCCAAACCAGACAATACATTGGAAGGCATGCTAAACTGTTTAAACACTAGACAACAACAAAATAAATGTCTCTTTCTGGGAGAGCAGTCTCCCCTGTGTGCTTTGGTCATAATGCCAACTGGCTGGGTTAAGGCCGATGCCCTGCTCCAGGCTGCCCTGTGATTCACAGGTTTCCTGTGAAAACACTCAACAGAAGCCCTGTGGGGCCAGCGAGAAGTATTTTTAAATTTCCACCTGAAGGCATCCCTGCTCTGCCAGAGTTGGGGCCATTTACACAGTGTCCCTTATATTTGGAAGCACAGGCAGTGACCCGAGTTATCTGTCATCAGCCATTGACTGTTCCCAAGGGCTGCCAGCAGCGACTAGGCTGGCCTGCCCGTCATCATGGCTTCACCTGGAGACATCTGGGTTCTACTCAGAAGCAGCGTGCTTTCAGTTAGTGGCAAGTACAACACTTCAGATTTGATTTTCTGTTGTCTTGCAATGCTGAACATGGAGACCTTGCACGTGCTACAGCAGCACCCTCAGCCCTCACCCCTCACTTTTGAAAGAATGGGAAGGCAAAGCCTCCCTGTTACAGTAGTATGATCACTCAGAATGGTACGGGAAACTTTACCCTTGAGCAAGAGAGATGGTTTCACAGGGTAAATGTGCTCAACATGCAAGCCGATGACTTGAGTCTGCTCCCTGTAACTCATATAGAAAGCAAAGCCAAATGTGTTGGATGCGTCTGTAATGCCAGCACTCATACAGCAAGATGGCCACTGGAGACAGGAGACTCTCCTGGGAGTCTTAGGGCCACCTAGCCTGGAATATGCAACTCAGTGACAGAAATAACAAGAGAACTCTCACCCCAGCCAGGTGGAAGGAGAGGCCCAACTCTCCAAAAGTTATATTCTGATTTCCATATGCATGTTGTAGCACATGTTGCAGCACATAAGTTTGCATGCATGCATGTACATGTGCACACACACAAATGCAGTGAAAACCTTACCCCTTTCCTTTGAGCCTGGCTCTGTGGGTATCGGGCTCCCTTCTTTTTCTTTCTCTTTGGCCTTTCCTGTCCCCTTTGCCCTCCAGCCCCATTTCAGCCTCTGGGTCATTTCACCCACCTGCTTCCCCATCCCATGCTCTCAACCTACTGGTTCTTTCTGCTTTTTCTTTTTTTCCCCTTGGTAGAAGTGGATAGTTGGTGTGTGATGGAAGGAGGCACCGACTAAACCATTCCTTCCAAAGTGGCTTATCTTGTTCAGTGTAACTTCTCCAAATGTCCGCTCACAGAGCATCTTGTCTTCATCGTACCCAAACATGTCTTTCTATAGCCTGGCTCGGCTGAGAGCCTACAGATGGGGGAGGAGAAGGAAGGAGCCTTTCCCTGCAGGGTGGAAAGAGAAAACCCAAGCCTGCCACACAAGGAAAGCTTTAAGGCAGTGCCAATGTCCTGACGGTCTGTGGAAGTAGTGCACACTGTTTTCAAAGTGTTCATGTGGAGACTGGAGGCTGGTGAGTGACTTCATGGGTAACATTGGATCAAAGTGCCCCCCAACTCCAGCAGTAAGGATGTGGAGACATTTCTCATAGCTTCTTCTCGGATGTGTCATTGTCTTGGGTATCTGTGTTTCTACCTCCCAGCAGGCTTTCTCCTTCTGTCAAAATGTTTCTCCATTTCTCTCTGGCCTGGGTGGGACTGGCTTCTTTCCAGCCCCTGGGTGGTCCTCATTAATCATATTAATGTGAGATGCAAATAGTTCCCATCCATGGGCCTTTCCCCGTGAAACTCCACGGACAGCAAGTTCTGGTTCGTCCAGGGCCAGCTCCAGCAGGTGACAGCACCAGGTCTGTTTGTGTCACCGACTCACTGACTCTTTGCAGGAGCCAGCTGTGTCTACACTCTCCAACTCCTCCCCATGGTGGCCATAGATGAATGTGACCTAAGGGAAAGGCAGCTCTCAACACTGGGGGAGGTTAGAGAGATTTGGACACCTGCTCACACAGTTTCTTTAAGCCTGCTGGCCCTGGTGGGCTAACCTTGGAGATGCCAGCATGATAGGACGCTGGGTTGCTGTTAGACCTGGCTGATTTTATGGCTTGGGGCATCCAACATGCCTTCTTCATGAAGGCGGCTCTGGTCACATGATCACTCAATGTCCTGTGGCCTGATGCTGGGAAGGCTAATTTTATGTGTTAACTTGACTCACTTAAGGAATCCCTAGAAGATGGTCATCATTTTCTGGTACATCTGTGAGGATGTTTCTAGAAGAGAACACTTGGATACTGAGCACCCCCCCGCCCCCCACCAATGTGATGGCCATTGTCCAGTACACTGAGAACCAGGCAGCCAGAAAGGTGGCAAAAGATTGTGTTCTCCCTTGTCTCGAGCAGATATCCATATCTTTCTCATGGACATCAAAATCTTGGTTCTAAGCCAGTGATATAGTTAAGCTGGCAATAAAGATAGTTGGTACCAAGCCCGGTGACCTGAGTTTGATCCCTGGGACTGACAGGATGCAAAGAGACAATCAAGCATACCTTGTTAAATGATCATCCATAAAATTTTTAAAATTAGGATCTCTGTGAGTTCAAGGCCAACCTGATCTACATAGTGAGTTCCAGGCCAGCTGGGGCTACAGGGAGACCCTGTCTCAAAAAACCAAAAAAATATTTAATTAATTAATTAATTTGTTTATTTTGGTCTTTTTGAGACAGGGTCTCCCTGTAGCCTCAGCTGGCCTGGAACTCACTATGTAGACCAGGCTGGACTTGAACTCACAGACATGTGTCTGCCTTTGGCTCCCAAGTGCTGGAATTAAAGGCATGTACCACCATGCCCAGCTTATTACATTTATTTTATATGTATTAGTGTATTGCCTACATACCCATGTTGTGCAATGCCCATGGAGGTCAGAAGAAGGCATTGTATCCCCTGAAACTAGAGTTATACACGGTTGTTAGCTATCATGTGGGTGTTAGGAAGTGAACCCAGGTCCTCTGCAAGAGCAGCCAGTGAGCTTAACTGCTGAGCCATCTCTCTAGCCCCTGATCTCCCTTTGTATCCCTAAAAGGAAAAAGAGCATGGGTGTTACTTAGAGGCTGAGGTTCAACAGTAAACCTGATTGGCTAATTTAAGTAGGAAGGAGACACTTTAGCAAGAACCTTGGACATTTCAGAGTGTGAGGGTTTGGCATTAGCTGGAGTCAGAAAAGTCATAAAATTTGAGAGAATGGGGCGCTGCCATGTAGCCAGAAAAGAAAGGGGGTTTGTAGATGAGAGAGCAGGGTAGATTCCCTCACAAGGCTACTGTGAAACTCATGAAAGGGAGATGAGAAGTGAACGCTGCAGTTGACAATTGGCATGTTAAGATACAAATAACATCAAGGTAGATATGAATCTGATAACAAGGGTTATGAAGAGAAGATAAGCATATTACAAAATATTTTTGACAGAAAAGTTTTCTGGTTTTTGTTTCTTTTGTTTTGTTTGGGACTTTTTGAGACAGGGTCTCCCTGTAGCCCCAGCTGACCTGGAACTCACTCTGTAGTCCAGGCTGGTCTTGAACTCACAGAGATCTGCCTGCCTCTGCCTCCCGAGTGCTAGGATTAAAGGCATACATCAGCACTCCTGGCTTAAAGATGGCTCTTATCCACCATGTGGGTGCTAGGAATCGAACCCAGGTCTTCTGCAAGAGCAGTCAGCACTCTTAACTGCTGGGCCATCTCTCCAGCCCCAGATTTCACTTCTTACAGAGGGGAAATTATGGTGGTGGGAACTCAGGGCAGCTGGTCACTTGAATCCACAGCCAGGAAGCAGAGAGGGTGGATGGTGGTGCCCAGCTTGCTTTCTCCTTTTTATTCAGCCTTGGGGCCCTGGCCCACGGTACAACCCACACTTAGGGCGGGTCTTCCCACTTTAATTAACCTGATCTGGATACTACCTCACAGACTTGCTTGGAGGGTTGTTTTCATGGTGGTTTTCTTTCTTTTTTTTTTTTTTTTTTTTTTGGTCTTTT
This sequence comes from Rhizomys pruinosus, assembly GCA_009823505.1. Classification (NCBI taxonomy): domain Eukaryota; kingdom Metazoa; phylum Chordata; class Mammalia; order Rodentia; family Spalacidae; genus Rhizomys; species Rhizomys pruinosus. The sequence continues at coordinate 136,742 of VZQC01009469.1, read as the reverse complement.
CGAGACAGGGTCTCCCTGTAGCCCCAGCTGTCCTGGGACTCACTCTGTAGACCAGGCTGGCCTTGAACTCACAAAGATCCGCCTGCCTCTGCCTCCCAAGTGCTAGGATTAAAGGCGTGCGCCACCACGCCCAGCTCATGGTGGTTTTCAATCCCATCAAGCTGAAAGTCAAGATTAAATATCACGGCAGATCTTTCTAGAACTATACAGTACTTGGACTCCTATGGCCACAGGCAGAAGGACTGGCTTGCCATAGGCCCTTTTCCTCTTTGGGAGGAAAGTAAGTGGATCAAAAGGAGGTGCGGAGCCTGGCCAGAACCTGAAGAGATCACCAGACCTTAGGCTTCCTTCACAATTGTGGGACGTGTAAAATGAAATATGTAGCCGGGTGTGGTGGCGCACGCCTTTAATCCTAGCACTTGGGAAGCAGAGGCAGGTGGATCTTTGTGAGTTCAAGGCCAGCTTGGTCTACGGAGCGAGTTCCAGGACAGCTGGGGCTACAGGGAGACCCTGTTTCAAAAAAAAAAAAAAAGAAAGAAAAAGAAAAAGAAATAATCTCCTCTTTTCCTTAGAGAGGATACCCCCACTTGGCTCCAAAGAGCCTCTCAGCAGAGTTTGGTTCCCCATCTCGGCAGGGCTCTTATTACCCTATCCTCCAGAGCACATGCTTTATCTACCGCTTTCTTGTGTTTGTGTTTGCCTTTTCCTAGTCTGACTTGACCAGCATGATGCCATCAATATAGTGGCATGTGTGTGTGTGTAACACTGTGCAGAGGATGAGGGGCATTTGGACTGCATTAAACCAGAGGGTAGGAGAGTTATGATCGAGGGATGAAGAATGCTGCACTGCCAGCTCAGCAAAGCATGCTGTGTGCCCGGGGAAGTATTAGTCTAACCAAGAAAATACCCAGCACAGGAGCAGGAATGGAGGCCAGAGAGGACTGAGTTTGTGGGAGTCATGGACCAGCTTGGGATGCTCTGACTCAAACAAGGGGGCATGATGATGATTCTGGATCCTGGGTAGCAGTGTCTACTTGGACACTGAGCCCAGAAGTTCTCAGAAAGTTGGGTAGTCTTTTCTCTTTGTTCAGAATATGATCACCCAAGTCATTAAGGCCTCTCTGTGGCAGTACTGGAAATCAAACCTGGCCTCACGAATGCTAAACATAGATGTTCCCACTGAGCTATACTCCCAGCCCTTAGAAAGCAGGCAAGGAACAAAGGTGGCACAGACACACATACACACACACACACACACACACACACACACACACATACACACGCAGACACACAGATACACACAGACACAGACACACACACACATACAGACACAGACACACATACAGACACAGACACACACAGACACAGACACACACATACAGACATAGATAACACATACACACAGACACAGACATAGACACACAGACACACACGCAACACAGACACACAGACACACACACAGAGTCTCGCTTTGTAGTCTAGTCTACAAACTTCCTGCCAGAACCTCCCGAGTATTGGGATTACAGATGTGTGGCATCATATACCACATGACGTGTCTTTTTTTTTTTTTTTTTGTTTTTTTCGGNTAAAGTGAATGAAAAAAATCATAAAAGAAGTATATGGGACATGGTATTTATTTATTTTATTGTTTTATTTTTGGCTTTTACGGAGACAAGGGTTCGCCCTGTAGCCCCAGCTGTCCTGGAGGAACTGCACTCCTATAGACCAGGCTTGCCCTTGAACTCACAAAGATCGCCCTTTCCTCGCCCCAAGTGCGTAGATTAAACGTGGCAATGGATATGGCATTTAAATAACCTAAAGAAATAAGAGATATTTAAAAAAAAGAAATTTTATTTCTTCTGTATTGTCAGTATGTGTGCCATAAGGTATGTGTGCGTTGTGGTATATGTGTCGTGTACTGTGTGCAATAAGTGGCATGTGCACAGCCTGGGAGTCCAAAAACAACTTTTACAGAAGTTAGTGACTCTCCCGCATAACCATAGTGGGCCTAGGAGAATCAAACCTGAGTCATCAACTGAGCAACAACTGTGGTAACCCTGCTAAGCCATCTCGCCGGCCCCAGTTGGTTTGGTTGTTGCGGACATGGTGCACTCTGTAGCCCGGAGCTGGCTGAGACTCAAGGTGATCCTCCCTGCCTCAGCTTCCCAGGTGCTGAGAGTGCCACTAATCTGCTCTTCAACGTTTTCACTTTGAGAACTCCGTCACAGGTAAGCGCGGCCCTTTTGTCAATTTTGCTTGGCAGCCAGAGTCTCCGGTTCCTACCTGAGTTCTTTATTCCTGAAAAGTTTCGTCGCACGTCTTTGATTATTGCCTCCCACGGCTGCTGCTGTTTCGTCCAGAAATCTCCCCCCCCCCACCCCCGCAGCCTCCCTACAGCTCTGAGCCCCTGTCCTCTTTCTTTTTCCTTTTCATCTTTGGACAATTTCCTCTTGGCTGTGTCAGTTTTCTCTCTCTTGCTGGTCTGCTATTCAGCCAACATCCTGGCCTGGGGACCTCGGTATTGTGGATTCTGACTCTGAGATGCACTGATCCACTCGCTGCCTCAAATGTGACCCTTTGTGTCACCATCTTTCTTCAGTTCTAGATCCTTTACAGCGCCTCATGGAATCTTTTGAGAATTTGAGTCAGATATTCAGCTACTTTGAAAAAATTTTTTTTTTTGTGTGTATATTTTTGTTTTTTTTTTTTTTTTTTTCCCCCTTCGTTATACACAGGCAGCTTTCTCAGAGCCTGGGGAGTGCTGATATTTCTAGCAGAGGTGTCTGGGCCAGGTACTAAACCTTGCTCACCTTTGCCCTCACAGGGAACTAAGCTGGCTGGATGGCTGTGGGGCTATAATCATTGTTCCTCTAATTTCATTTTCCCATGGGGTGAAATGAGGGAGACGTAGGCCACAGAGACCCCGGGGCCCCAATCCTCAGAGCACGTCTCATCCGACTAAACATGGGAGGGTGTTTGAGGGCTGCTGGGTGGTAAGTGGCTAGGCCGCTGCAGGCAGCATGCCAACTTCCCTACACCATCTCCAAGTCTGTCTGCTTTCCCTTGGAGCCACTGGGGAGCCCACTGTCTACAGAACCAAAGCACATTCTCCTTCCCCTCTGCCAGAAATAAGGCTAACGGTTTGATCTCCAGCTGCCTCCCATTCAAGTGACTGTTTCTCACATCACCCCACATCCAAGAGAGCAAGAATTCAGGAGTGGTGGCACACACCTGTCCTCCCATGTGAGAGGATGAGGCATGAGGATGGCAGGTTTCAGGTCCAGCCGGCTTACATAAAAGACCCTGTTCAAAACTAAAAAAAGCCGTGTTGTGGGGCCCACCACCTCTCATCCCAGCACTTTGGGAAGCAGCCTGAGGGTCAGGAGCTCAGGCCATCCTGGGCATATAGTGATTGGCAAAGCCCAGTCTGGGTAAAGGAGATGTTTGTCTAATGCCCTCAAGCCAAGAAGGAACCAAGCTGGCTTCAGTGGGAGACTGGGAAGAGCCTCTACTAGAGCTTTCTCAGAGGTCATTCCAGCTCAGACACTGCGGATGGAGGGAGACTGACGGGAAGCCCGGCAAGGAGTAAGCATGTGTGGCTCCGGGTGGCAGGAAGAAAGCAAGGACAGAGAAGCCGCTGCTGGGAGACTGAGCGCTACCTCCATAGATGGCTGTTTAGATGAGGGAAAAGGTGGGGTCTGTTAAATCATAAGGAGGCCTAACAATTGCACGTGAGTTGCTAAGAGGGTTGCGCAGGGGCTTACTGGTAAGATACTGGTCACAGATGCTCTGTGTCTATGCCCAAGTGGGAACAGATGGGCATTCACTGTGTATGGGCTAGTCTGAAAAATGCAGGGGTGTAGGGGAAGCTCAAGGGTGCACCCTCACCCCATGCGCAGGGGCTTACTGGTAAGATATGGTACAGATGCTCTGTGTCTATGCCCAAGTAACAGATGGGCATTCATTGCAGGTCTGAAAAATGCAGGGGTGTAGGGAAGCTCAAGGGTGCACCCCACCCATTTTCTAGCTCTTCAACTGTTGAGAAAAAAAAACCGGACCAATACCAAATTGGGGAAGAAGAGGTTTATTTGCCTACATCTCCTGGGACGTTCATCTACTAAGGGAGCCCAAGGTCACAACTCAGGGCAGGAAACCTGGAGGGGGCTGAAGCACAGGACAGGAGGAACATTGCTTACTTAGCTTGCTCCGGGCCCAATGCTAGCCAGCTGTTTTTAATTAATTTAGTTATGTATGAATGTACTGTGTGCTGAGGTCGTGCACCCATGTGGTGCAATGCGCGGAGGTCAGAGAGGGTGTCGGATTCCTCCCTGGAACTGGAGTTTCAGAAGGTTCCGCAGCCGCCATGTGGGTGCTGGGGATCGAACCCGGGTCCCTTGCAAGAGCGGTCGGCCCTCTTTTAACCGCTAGCCATCCCTCCTAGCCCTCAGCCAGCTTTCTTACACTGAACATAATGACCTGCCCAGAGTGGCAGCAACCACCCATGTGGGCTGAGTCCTCTCAATCGCTCAACAATCAAGACAATACTCCACAGACAGGCCACAGCCAGTCCAATGGAATCAACCTCCAGTGAGGCTTCCCTCCACACCATGTGTGTCAAGTTGATGCTAAAGCTGTCCAGCACACCCCTTCATCCATTCAGCCACCCTGATCTCTTCCCTGTGGAATGAAGGACCTTCCTAGATAGATATCTCATGTCCTGGGTGCATGGTCATGGATGATAGCTTGCTTTCTCTCCGCCACGCCCTCTGTTCACCCCGTAGGCACAGTACACTCTGAGATTACTCCACTTGCTTGGTGTGGATGGCCAGTTTCTAGGTCTTCCTTTTTTCACCCGACGACATTTCTAATTAGCATTACCTGTCAACTTGGTACAGCCTAGAGTTACCTGAGAGGAAAGCCTCAATTGAGGCCTTGCCTAAATCACATTGGTCTGTGGGTGCATCTAGGAAAGACTGTTTGATTGATTATTCATTGATGCAGGAGGGCTCAGCCCACTGCCCATCTCTGGGCAGATGGTCCTGGGCTGTACCAGTAAGTTAGTTGGCTGACCAGAGAGTGGGCTAGCAAGTGGCACCCCTTCATGGATTCTGCTTCAGCCTCCTCCTTGGTTTCTGCCTTGACTTCCCTCAAGGACAGGCTGTGACTTGGAAGTGTAAGCCAAAGAATCCTTCCCTTCCCTAAGTTGCTTTTGGTCAGAATGTTTTTAGCACAGCAACTGTAATCAAGCCAGAACACCCCGAAGGGAAGAAAGGATGCAGTTCGCTATGTTGTGCTTGAATAGGAAGCATTCCCCACGACTGAGAACAAGCCATCTCTACACCGCTGCCTAACCAAGTTACTAGTTTACAATTATTGTGTCAACTTGAACATTTGAGACATGAAAATGCACATTGTTTCCTGTTCTTAACCTTCTAGGCTTTTGGATCCTGGTTTCTAATCCTGTGACAATGCTCCAGTGATCAAAGGGCCCAAGGGCAGTGGCATGCGCAGGGGAGGAGCCAGGGCAAAAGCACCCCAGGCCGCCCTGAGGTCCTTCTTCACTGTTGGCCGCATCTGCACACAGGCCCTTTCATTTTATTTTATCTTATTTTATTTTATTTTTTTAAATTTTATTTTTTTATGTGTATGATGTACTGTGTGCATGTACGTTTGTGCACCGTTGTCGTGCAATGCCGTGGATCAGAAGAGGGCGTCGGATTCCCCTGGACTGGGAGTTCTCCTGGAATTGTGAGTTTCAGTAGACGGTTCTCGGCGGCCATGTGGTGCTGGGATCGAACCCAGGTCCTCTGAAAGAGCAGTCGGCGCTCTTAACCACTAGGCATCTCTCCAGCCCCTATTTTATCTTATTTTAAAACAATTTATTTTTGGAGGTACTGTATTACAGCACAGGTTGGCCTGAATTTCTGTGTAACCAAGAATGACCTTGAATTCCAGATCCTCCTGCCTCTACCTCTAAACTTCTGGGATTACAGGTGTGCACCGCCACACCCAAAAGGACCTACTCTTTTAAGTGCAGCTCAAAGGGCTGGAGAGATGGCTCCGTGGTTAAGAGCATTGGCTGTTCCTGCAGAAGACCCAGGTTCAAATCCCAGCACCCACGTGGCAGTTAACAACCATCTATAACTCCAGTTCCAGGGGATCTGACAATGCCTCCTTCTGACCTCCTAATGTACATAATGAGTTCCAAGCCAGCTGGGGCCACAGAGAGACCCTGTCTCAAAAAGACAAATCATCCTATAAAATTTACTGAGTATTATATATATATGGCTACATTGTAGGTGCACAGGATATGGGGGTAAGAAACCCAAACCCTGATCTCATAGACTCCATATTAGTTAGTATATGTGTGTACTTGCGTGTAACACACACCACAACTAGCAAAGAGGAAACCCAAGAGAAGGAGGACATGAGAGAGAACGAGAATGGGAATTGCTGCCCCTTCCCTGTGAAGTCTGGGATCAGGTATGGGACCTTCATGGTGACAGGCAGGAGCAGAAGATGTGACTGACCATGTGCCCTGCCTCTGCAAGTTCAAGCTACCCAGCCAGTCCTTCCCTCTCTGCTCCCCCACCTCCAAGCCTTAACCAACCACAGCTATTTTCATGGTCTGAGGGCTCTGGCACCACCCCCTCCCCCTAACCCCCTCCCCCACCTCACCCCCAGAGACCAGTTGGCCGTAGCAGTGGAGAGGTGTCAGATGCTGTGCAGCTGCAGAAAGCTCTGCTCTGAGAAGCAAGTGAGCTACAGCTGCCAAGGGAAGAGGCTCAGGGGGCAGGCTGTCCTGGGGCGCAGGAGGCCCCGTGCAGAGGCTGGGGAGGTGGGCGTGGCTGGCCGGGCACTTGAAGTGTGCCAGCGCTTGATGGCTTGGACATTAATGATAATATGCCGCAGGGTGTGGTGGCGCACGCCTTTAATTCTAGCACTTGGGAGGCAGAAGCAGGTGGATCTCTGTGAGTTCAAGGCCACCCTGGCCTACAGAGTGAGCTCCAGGCCAACTGGGACTAAAGGGAGATCCTATCTCAAAAATACCAAAAAAGTAAAAAAAAAAAAAAAAAAGATATACATTCCTTGCTTAAACCCACAGGCTGCTAAGGTCAAGGCCAAGGAGCCTGAGAGATGTAAGACCCTTTTCACTAACCTTCTTTAAATACTCATTAAATGGAGATGGCAGAAACAGATGTTCTGTGTTAATAAAATCTGTGTGAATATTCCCTAATGTTAAAAATGAGGGATTTATCATGTGGACTTGTTATGTGCTTTTTTCCAAACCAGACAATACATTGGAAGGCATGCTAAACTGTTTAAACACTAGACAACAACAAAATAAATGTCTCTTTCTGGGAGAGCAGTCTCCCCTGTGTGCTTTGGTCATAATGCCAACTGGCTGGGTTAAGGCCGATGCCCTGCTCCAGGCTGCCCTGTGATTCACAGGTTTCCTGTGAAAACACTCAACAGAAGCCCTGTGGGGCCAGCGAGAAGTATTTTTAAATTTCCACCTGAAGGCATCCCTGCTCTGCCAGAGTTGGGGCCATTTACACAGTGTCCCTTATATTTGGAAGCACAGGCAGTGACCCGAGTTATCTGTCATCAGCCATTGACTGTTCCCAAGGGCTGCCAGCAGCGACTAGGCTGGCCTGCCCGTCATCGTGGCTTCACCTGGAGACATCTGGGTTCTACTCAGAAGCAGCGTGCTTTCAGTTAGTGGCAAGTACAAAAAACTTCAGATTTGATTTCTGTTTCTTTCAATGCTGAACATGGAGACCTTGCACGTGCTACAGCAGCACCCTCAGCCCTCACCCCTCACTTTTGAAAGAATGGGAAGGCAAAGCCTCCCTGTTACAGTAGTATGATCACTCAGAATGGTACGGGAAACTTTACCCTTGAGCAAGAGAGATGGTTTCACAGGGTAAAGTGCTCAACATGCAAGCCGATGACTTGAGTCTGCTCCCTGTAACTCATATAGAAAGCAAAGCCAAATGTGTTGGATGCGTCTGTAATGCCAGCACTCATACAGCAAGATGGCCACTGGAGACAGGAGACTCTCCTGGGAGTCTTAGGGCCACCTAGCCTGGAATATGCAACTCAGTGACAGAAATAACAAGAGAACTCTCACCCCAGCCAGGTGGAAGGAGAGGCCCAACTCCCTCCAAAAGTTATATTCTGATTTCCATATGCATGTTGTAGACACTGTTGCAGCACATGAGTTTGCATGCATGCATGTACATGTGCACACACACAAATGCAGTGAAAACTTCCCCTTTCCTTTGAGCCTGTCTCGGTGGGTATCGGGCTCCCTTCTTTTTCTTTCTCTCTTTGCCTTCCTGTCCCCTTTGCCCCAGCCCCATTTCAGCCTCTGGGTCATTTCATCCCCACCTGCTTCCCCATCCCATGCTCTCAACCTACGGGTTCTTTCTGCTTTTTTTTTTTTCCCCTTGGTAGAAGTGGATAGTTGGTGTGTGATGGAAGGAGGCACCGACTAAACCATTCCTTCCAAAGTGGCTTATCTTGTTCAGTGTAACTTCTCCAAATGTCCGCTCACAGAGCATCTTGTCTTCATCGTACCCAAACATGTCTTTCTATAGCCTGGCTCGGCTGAGAGCCTACAGAGGGGGAGGAGGAGGAGTGGGAGCTTTCCCTGCAGGGTGGAAAGAGAAAACCCTAGCCTGCCACACAAGGAAAGCTTTAAGGCAGTGCCAATGTCCTGACGGTCTGTGGAAGTAGTGCACACTGTTTTCAAAGTGTTCATGTGGAGACTGGAGGCTGGTGAGTGACTTCATGGGTAACATTGGATCAAAGTGCCCCCCAACTCCAGCAGTAAGGATGTGGAGACATTTCTCATAGCTTCTTCTCGGATGTGTCATTGTCTTGGGTATCTGTGTTTCTACCTCCCAGCAGGCTTTCTCCTTCTGTCAAAATGTTTCTCCATTTCTCTCTGGCCTGGGTGGGACTGGCTTCTTTCCAGCCCCTGGGTGGTCCTCATTAATCATATTAATGTGAGCATCAATAGTTCCCATCCATGGGCCTTTCCCCGTGAAACTCCACGGACAGCAAGTTCTGGTTCGTCCAGGGCCAGCTCCAGCAGGTGACAGCACCAGGTCTGTTTGTGTCACCGACTCACTGACTCTTTGCAGGAGCCAGCTGTGTCTACACTCTCCAACTCCTCCCCATGGTGGCCATAGATGAATGTGACCTAAGGGAAAGGCAGCTCTCAACACTGGGGGAGGTTAGAGAGATTTGGACACCTGCTCACACAGTTTCTTTAAGCCTGCTGGCCCTGGTGGGCTAACCTTGGAGATGCCAGCATGATAGGACGCTGGGTTGCTGTTAGACCTGGCTGATTTTATGGCTTGGGGCATCCAACATGCCTTCTTCATGAAGGCGGCTCTGGTCACATGATCACTCAATGTCCTGTGGCCTGATGCTGGGAAGGCTAATTTTATGTGTTAACTTGACTCACTTAAGGAATCCCTAGAAGATGGTCATCATTTTCTGGTACATCTGTGAGGATGTTTCTAGAAGAGAACACTTGGATACCGAGCACCCCCCCGCCCCCCGCAATGTGATGGCCATTGTCCAGTACACTGAGAACCAGGCAGCCAGAAAGGTGGCAAAAGATTGTGTTCTCCCTTGTCTCGAGCAGATATCCATATCTTTCTCATGGACATCAAAATCTTGGTTCTAAGCCAGTGAGATAGTTAAGCTGGCAATAAAGATAGTTGGTACCAACCCGGTGACCTGAGTTTGACCCTGGGACTGACAGGATGCAAAGAGACAATCAAGCATACCTTGTTAAATGATCATCCATAAAATTTTTAAATTAGGATCTCTGTGAGTTCAAGGCCAACCTGACTACAAGTGAGTTCCAGGCCAGCTGGGCTACAGGGAACCCTGTCTCAAAAAACCAAAAAATATTTAAATTAATTAAATTAATTTGTTATTTGGGGTCTTTTTGAGACGGGTCTCCCTGTAGCCTCAGCTGCCTGGAACTCACTATGTAGACTAGGCGGGACTTGAACTCCAGACATGTTCTGCCTTTGGCTCCCAGTGCTGAATTAAAGGCACGTACCACCATGCCCAGCTTATTACTTTATTTTATATGTTTAGTGTATGCCTAATACCCATGTTGTGACAATGCCCATGGAGGTCAGAAGAAGGCATGTATCCCCTGAAACTAGATTATACACCGGTGTGTTAGCTATCATGCTGGGTGTGTTAGGAAGTGAACCCAGGTCCTCTGCAAGACAGCCAGTGAGCTTAAACTGCTGAGCCATCTCTCTAGCCCCTGACTCCCTTGTATCCCTAAAAGGAAAAAGAGCATGGGTGTTACTTAGAGGCTGAGGTTCAACAGTAAACCTGATTGGCTAATTTAAGTAGGAAGGAGACACTTTAGCAAGAACCTTCGACATTTCAGAGTGTGAGGGTTTGGCATTAGCTGGAGTCAGAAAAGTCATAAAATTTGAGAGAATGGGGCGCTGCCATGTAGCCAGAAAAGAAAGGGGGTTTGTAGATGAGAGAGCAGGGTAGATTCCCTCACAAGGCTACTGTGAAACTCATGAAAGGGAGATGAGAAGTGAACGCTGCAGTTGACAATTGGCATGTTAAGATACAAATAACATCAAGGTAGTTATGATCTGATAACAAGGGTATGAAGAGAAGATAAGCATATTACAAAATATTTTTGACAGAAAAGTTTCTTGGTTTTTTTCTTTTTTTTGTTTGGTTTTTTTTTTTCCTGTAGCCCCAGCTGACCTGGAACTCACTCTGTAGTCCAGGCTGGTCTTGAACTCACAGAGATCTGCCTGCTCTGCCTCCCGAGTGCTAGGATTAAGCATACATCAGCACTCCTGGCTTAAAGATGGCTCTTATCCACCATGTGGGTGCTAGAATCGAACCCAGGTCTTTGCAAGAGCAGTCAGCACCTTAACTGCTGGGCCATCTCTCCAGCCCCAGATTTCACTTCTTACAGAGGGGAAATTATGGTGGTGGGAACTCAGGGCAGCTGGTCACTTGAATCCACAGCCAGGAAGCAGAGAGGGTGGATGGTGGTGCCCAGCTTGCTTTCTCCTTTTTAATTCAGCCTGGGGCCCTGGCCCACGGTACAACCCACACTTAGGGCGGGTCTTCCCACTTTAATTAACCTGATCTGGATACTACCATACCACAGACTTGCTTGGAGGGTTGTTTTCATGGTGGTTTTCTTTCTTTTTTTTTTTTTTTTTTTTTGGTCTTTTCGAGACAGGGTCTCCCTGTACCCCAGCTGTCCTGGGACTCACTCTGTAGACCAGGCTGGCCTTGACTCACAAAGACCGCCTGCCTCTGCCTCCCAAGTGCTAGGATTAAGGCGTGCGCCACCACGCCCAGCTCATGGTGGTTTTCAATCCCATCAACTGAAAGTCAAGATTAAATACACGGCAGATTTTCTAGAACATACAGTACTTGGACTCCTATGGCCACAGGCAGAAGGACTGGCTTGCCATAGGCCCTTTTCCTCTTTGGGAGGAAAGTAAGTGGATCAAAAGGAGGTGCGGAGCCTGGCCAGAACCTGAAGAGATCACCAGACCTTAGGCTTCCTTCACAATTGTGGGAGCGTGTAAAATGAAATAGTAGCCGGGTGTGGTGGCGCACGCCTTTAATCCTAGCACTTGGAAGCAGAGGCAGGTGGATTTTGTGAGTAAAGCCAGCCTTGGTCTACGGAGCGAGTTCCAGGACAGCTGGGGCTACAGGGAGACCCTTTTTTTCAAAAAAAAAAAAAAGAAAGAAAAGAAAAAGAATAATCTCCTCTTTTCCTTAGAGAGTAGACCCCCACTTGGCTCCAAAGACTCTCTCAGCAGAGTTTGGTTCCCCATCTCGGCAGGGCTCTTATTACCCTATCCTCCAGAGCACATGCTTTATCTACCGCTTTCTTGTGTTTGTGTTTGCCTTTTCCTAGTCTGACTTGACCAGCATGATGCCATCAATATAGTGGCATGTGTGTGTGTGTAACACTGTGCAGAGGATGAGGGGCATTTGGACTGCATTAAACCAGAGGGTAGGAGAGTTATGATCGAGGGATGAAGAATTGCTGCACTGCCAGCTCAGCAAAGCAGCTGTGTGCCGGCGGGGAAGTATTAGTTCTAACCAAGAAAAATACCCAGCACAGGAGCAGGAATGAGGCCAGAGAGGACTGAGTTTGTGGGAGTCATGGACCAGCTTGGGATGCTCTGACTCAAACAAGGGGGCATGATGATGATTCTGGATCCTGGGTAGCAGTGTCTACTTGGACACTGAGCCCAGAAGTTCTCAGAAAGTTGGGTAGTCTTTTCTCTTTGTTCAGAATATGATCACCCAAGTCATTAAGGCCTCCTGTGGCAGTACTGGAAATCAAACCTGGCCTCACGAATGCTAAACATAGATGTTCCCACTGAGCTATACTCCCAGCCCTTAGAAAGCAGGCAAGGAACAAAGGTGGCACAGACACACATACACACACCACCACACCACACACACAACCATACACACGCAGACACACAGATACACACAGACACAGACACAACAACACACATACAGACACAGACACACATACAGACACAGACACACACACAGCACAGACACACACACAACAAACATAGATACACTACACACAAACACAGACATGACACACAGACACACACGCAACACAGACACACAGACACACACACAGAGTCTCGCTTTGTAGTCTAGTCTACAAACTTCCTGCCAGAACCTCCCGAGTATTGGGATTAAAGATGTGTGGCATCAATACCACAATGACGTGTCTTTTTTTTTTTTTTTTTTTTGGTCTTTTGGAGGCAGGGTCTCCCTGTAGCCCCAGTTGTCCTGGAACTTCACTGAGACCAGGCTGGCTTTGAACTCACAAAGATCCGCCTGCCTCTGCCTCCCAAATGCTAGGATTAAAGGCGTGCGCCACACGAGTCTTTAGAAAGCCATATAACCTAGGGTCCACCAGAGTATTTGGATGGTACAAAATGAAGCCTGGGCATTTATGAGCACAAAATGATGCTTAGAAGGCTCATCTGAGGTACTAGATACCAACTATAGCTCTCAGCTCTCAGCTCAAGGAAAGGGTACCCTAGTCCTGAAAAGGAGGGGGGCGGGAGAGAGAGAGAGAGAGAGAGAGAGAGGAGAATGCACACCAGTATCCACTAGCCCAAGGTAGCAGCTGATCCAGCAGAAGGCAAAGGGCAAAAGGCACCAGGCTTTGTGGACATCCTTTTAGCTACTGGATGAATCCTTGCTTGAAGCCCAATTTCAGTTGTACTTTCCAACTTAAGCATGCAGGCAAACTCTTCTTGTTTACATTGTATGCATTAGGCTTTCTATCAGTTTTAACATAATGACTATCCATAAATCCCAAGTGCTAATATTAATAGTTTTATTACCTTTTTAAAAATCATCAGGTGGGAGTGGTGGCACACACCTTTAATCCCAGCACTCGGGAGGCAGAGACAGGCAGATCTCTGTGAGTTCAAGGACAGCCTGGTCTACATAGTGAGCTCCAGGCCAGCTGGGACTAAAGGGAGGCCCTGTCTCAAAAAGACCAAAAGAAAAAAAAAATCACAGGGGGGTGCTGGAGAGATGGCCCAGAGGTTGGGAGCGCCATGTGTTCTTGCAGAGGATCGGGGTTCAATCCCCAGCACCCACATGGCAGCTGAGAACCGTCTTTGACTCCAGTTCTAGGGGAATCCAATGCCCTCGTCTGACCTCCATGGCATTGCATGGCATGGGTGCACAGACCTTCATGCGGACAGTACATTCATACACATAAGGACAGCTGGGGCTACAGGGAGACCCTGTCTCAAAAAGGTAAATAAATAAATAAATAAATAAATAAATAAAATCATCAGTCGGGCGTGGTGCCGCATGCCTTTAATCCTAGCACTCAGGAGGCAGAGGCAGGTGGATCTCTGTGAGTTCAAGGCCAGCCTAATGTACAGAGTGAGTTCCAGTCCAGCTGGGACTACAGGGAGAACTTGTCTCAAAAACGCAAAAAAAAAAAAAAAAAATCATCAGTTCAACCTGCAAATAGGAAAATTTATTGAGTCAAAAAGGTTCCTGTATAAATTAGTGATTCTTGGTATATATTGGTACATGAATATGGAGCAGGAATTACTTATGAAAATATTTAAAGCTTATACTCTAGTATAATTGGTGTTTGTTTGAGCAGTTCATTCATATTTAATTTTGCATCATTTTCTTGAACTAATTTATTGGCATATTTTCAGCATTCTACTGAGAGAGGTAACATAAATCATTAATAATAAATAATGAGAGCTTTTCATATTTCATATTCTCTGAGCTATCATTTAAAAATAATTTTCTATGACAAGGAATTCTAAATGTACTATTCAAGATAAGACTTTCTTAATGTTGGCTTCAGCAACTAACAGGAAATACAATGTGATTTTAATTAAATTTATGTCTATGGTTTTGACGCAATGCATTTGTTATTAACTCTTGTGAAGTGTAGAATTCTAGAAAGTGTTTTTTGACATCCATGACCAAACAGGCTTTTCTCAGGCAAGTGCTTGGAGCTACAATGCAGGCTCAGAAGCAAGTTCACCAGACGAAAAAGGATGTTTTTCAGTGGGAACTGGGGCGGGGCATGTTTATAAGAGAGGCAAGGGGGCTTGGTTCTCCAGGTAGCCCAGGCTCCTGTAATCACAGGAGTGTCCTGTATCTGCCCTATCCTTTCATGAAAACATCCCAACTTAACTCTTTAAAGAAGTCACATTTACTAATAATTACTTCAAAAGGCTGATGTGATTTTTGTTGTTGTTTGCTTGTTTTGTTGTTTTACTCGTTTTTTTTTTTTTTTTTAAATAGGATCTTACTGTTTATCCCAGGCTGCCTTCCAAATCTTGATCAACTTGCTTCAGCGCCCTGAGTGCTGGGATTATAAGCATGTGCCACCACACCTGGCCTGTAATTTTTGTTTTTAAGTGCTCAAACAAGTAGCAGTTATACTGCAGCTAGCCCATAGTCTTAGTATTTGGGAGACTGAAATAGGAGGAGTGAGGATTGTGAGTTCAATGTCACCCTGGGTTGTATATAGCCTGGTCTTCAGAGTGAGTTCCAGGACAGCTGAGGCTACAGGGAGACCCTGTCTCCAAAAGATCAAAAAGAAAAAAAATCCATTTTGAGACAGGGTGTCCGCTACCTTACCCAGGCTAGCTTTGAACTCACGTAGCCCAGGTACACCTTGAACTTGCCATTCTCCTGCCTCAGCCTCCCTAGTAGCTGGGATTACAGGCCTGCACCACCAAGCCTGCTTCTTGTTTTCTTATAAATCCGTACAGCAGTTCTCAACCAAAAGTCTGTCTGCCCCCCCCCTCGCAGTTGGCAATGCTTGGAGACTGGACTGTTGTGGCTGGTGCAGGATACCAGGGAGACCCAGGCTACTGCTCAGTAAACTTCCTCTCCTCTCATGCAGGAAACAGTCTCCTCAAGAAAGCCTGTCTGCCCAGCTGGGGGTGGTGGAAACAAGCTTGTGAGTCGAGTCAGCAGTATCAGTAGTTCAAGGTCATCCTGAGCTACATAGTGAGTTCCAGGCCAGCCTAAGCTAACAAAAAACTATTGGGCCGGCAGCGGCTTCACTCATGCAGAGGCTGAGAAACTCTGAACTGATCTGATGCCTCCTTGGACTTTAGACCTATCTTTTGTTGGTCTTTTGTTGTTGTTCCCGGAGCAGTAGAAGGTGATCAACCTCCTTGTGTGGGCTTCACACCTCCCTGTGGAAAGAGCTTTGTCTCTGCCTCCGTCCCTGCCTCCCTCTCCTTCCCTCCTCCCCGTCTGGTTTCATTCTGTTGCTGTGATGAAACACTAACCAAAACCAACTTGGGATGGAAAGGGTTTATTTGGTGTACACTTCCAGGTCACAGCCGTTACTGAACGAAGTCAGGGCAGGAACTCAGGCAGGAACCTGCAACAGAGGAATGCTACTTGCTGGTTCGCTCAAAGGCTCATGCTCAGCAAGCTTTTTTGTACAGTATGGGACCACCTCCCCAGGGAAAAGTGTGGCTCACATAGGCTGGGCCCTCCTACGTCAATGAACAATCAAGACAGTCCCTCTTAGACATGCCCACAGACCAACCTGATAGATAGTTATTTAATTACTTTCTTTTTCAGATGAGTCTAGGCTGTGTCAAGTTGACAGTATTAATTAGGAGAGTAGAGGTGTGACTTTCTGTGTTTGTGTGAAGGAAGCCAGAAAGTTCTCTCTTGAGAGCTGGGTGGCCACAGAATGACCACTTCTGGCTTAGCCTCTTTAGCCTCTGGATCTGAAGCGTCAGGCTCTGCTTGGAGGAGGAGAGCTGGAAGGATCTCTGTGCTGTCTGTGGCAAGAGGTCCATCAGCCTGATTCTGGGAAAGACTGTGGAGGAAACTGTTGTCACTTATTAAAGCCGTGCCATCCTCCATTGGCCACAGTCACAAAGTTGACATTTATAGTCACCTGTCTGACTTTGTTTGCCGGTCCCTGATGCAGTCTGCAGCTAGGGAGACAGCAGTAAAGTGTAAATCCCTTGGGTCCCTCGTCTCCAGCATTGATTCAGCCTCAGGCCCAGGTAGGCAGACACCCTGTGTCTCTGGAGCTGTGGGACTTGCCCTGGTTAATGAGTATGGATCTCCACTTGCGTTTGATGGAGATGAGCTTCCTGTAGCAGGGCTTGGGTGGGAGAAGGAAGTTTTGGCTCAGGCACCTAGCCTGGGGCAGTTCCCATGAACACAGAGGAGGATCCAGTGACGGTGCCAGGGCCAGCTGCCTGCCTGCTGCTGCTTGGCTTCTGTCCTCTACCCTAACCATATCCTCAAGCAGGCTCTCCCCCTGGTGTTACTGCCAGCATCCCGCTTCTTGACCACAGGTGCGATATCTCCTTCTCCTCCTCTCCCTCCCCAGAGCAGGGTACTCTGGTCAGGCATTTGAGCAGTGCTCTGATGTGACAGCTAGGGACATATCTGTCTTCAGAGGCAGTGACTTCTCAAAGCCCAAACCATCTTCACACACTCAGCCTGGGCACTGAGGAAAGAACACATGCCACTATCTATAGTAGTGTGACGTGGGTGAGCACTATCTATGGTAGTGTGACGTGGATGAGCGCTATCTATGGTAGTATGACGTGGGTGAGCGCTACCTATGGTAGTGTGACGTGGGTGAGCGCTACCTATGGTAGTGTGACGTGGTGAGCACTATCTATGGTAGTGTGATGTGGTGAGCGCTATCTATGGTAGTGTGATGTGGTGAGCACTATCTATGGTAGTGTGACGTGGGTGAGCGCTACCTATGGTAGTGTGACGTGGGTGAGCGCTACCTATGGTAGTGTGATGTGGTGAGCACTATCTATGGTAGTGTGATGTGGTGAGCACTATCTATGGTAGTGTGATGTGGGTGAGCACTATCTATGATAGTGTGAGGAGGGTGAGTGCTATCTATGGTAGTGTGACGTGGGTGAGCACTATCTATGGTAGTGTGATGTGGGTGAGCACTATCTATGATAGTGTGATGTGGGTGAGCACTATCTATGATAGTGTGACGTGGGTGAGCACTATCTATGGTAGTGTGACGTGGGTGAGCGCTATCTATGGTAGTGTGATGTGGTGAGCACTACCTATGGTAGTGTGACGTGGGTGAGCGCTACCTATGGTAGTGTGATGTGGTGAGAGCTATCTATGGTAGTGTGATGTGGTGAGCACTATCTATGGTAGTGTGACGTGGGTGAGCGCTATCTATGGTAGTGTGACGTGGGTGAGCACTATCTATGGTAGTGTGACGTGGGTATGCGCTATCTATGGTAGTGTGACGTGGGTGAGAGCTATCTATGGTAGTGTGACGTGGGTGAGCGCTATCTATGGTAGTGTGATGTGGGTGAGCACTATCTATGGTAGTGTGATGTGGTGAGCACTATCTATGGTAGCGTGACGTGGGTGAGCACTATCTATGGTAGTGTGACGTGGGTGAGCACCTAGCCTCATGATCATTTCCTGCTCTTCTGGGTCTTTCCTGCCCAAGCAAATGGTCTCATTGTTTGTTACAGGAACTTTCAGAAAGACCTATCAACTCTCTCTTGGAAAGAGTTTTTTAAAGTAAATTGTTTTTTTTTTGAGACAGGGCCTCCCTATAGCTCCCGCTGGCCTGGATCTTACTCTATAGACCAGGCTGGCCTTGATCTCACAGAGATCCATCTGCTTCTGCCTCCTGAGTGCTAGGATTAAAGGTGTATGCCACCATGGCTGGCTTAAAGATGGTTCTTAGCCACCATGTGAGTGCTGGGAATCAAACCCAGGTCCTCTGCAAGAGCAGTCAGAGTTCTTAACCACTCAGCCATCTCTCCAGCCTCTAAAGTAATTTATTTTTATGTGTTTGAATGTCATGCCTGCATGTATATGTGTATCCACGTTGTGCAATGACCATAGAGGCCAGAAGAGGGCGCCAGATCCCTTGGAACTAGAGTTATGGATGGTTATGAACTGCCACATGGGTGCTGGAATTCAAACTCCACTCCTCCACAAGAGCAGCCAGTGGTCTTAACTGCTGAGCTACTCTCCAGTCTCCAAAAGTTTTTTTTGTTTGGTTTTTGTTTTTTTAAGATTTATTTTTATGGGGCTGAAGAGATGGCTCAGACTGCTCTTGCTGAGGACCCGGGTTCAATTCCCAGCACTGACATGGTGGCTAAGAACCATCTTTAACTCCAGTTCCAGGGGACTCACGCCCTCTTCTGACCTCCAGCATTGCAAAACATGGGTGCACCAACCTACATGCAGACAGTATACTCAATACACATAAAAAACAATAAATAGGGGCTGGAGAGATGGCCTAGCAGTTAAGAGCACCGACTGCTCTTGCAGAGGACCCGGGTTCGATTCTCGGCACCCACATGGCGGCTGAGAACCATCTTTAACTCCAGTTCCAGGGGAATCTGACACCGTCTTCTGACCTCCGCAGCGCTGCACGACACAGGTGCTCAGACCTACATGCAGACAGTACATTCATACACATACAAAAATAAATAAAATTAGCCGGGCGTGGTGGCGCACTCCTTTAATCCCAGTACTCGGGAGGCAGAGGCAGGCGGATCTTTGTGAGTTTAAGGCCAGCCTGGTCTACAGAGTGAGCTCCAGGGCAGCTGGGGCTACAGGGAGAACCTGTGTCAAAAAGACTAAATTAATTAATTAATTAAAATAATAATAAATAAATTTTTGAAAAAAAGATTTATTTTTACTAGCGGGGCATGGTGGTGCACACCTTTAATCCTAGCACTTGGAAGGCAGAGGCAGGCAGATCTCTGTGAGGTCAAGGCCCACCTGGTCTACAGAGTGAGTTCCAGGGTAGCTGGGGCTTTAGGGAGACCCTGTCTCCAAAAAAAAAAATTTATTTTATTAGTTTTTTATGTGTATGTCTGGGGCGGGGCCGTAGGGCCTGGAGCACGGCTGGTCCACATGTATGCAGTGCCCACAAAAAAGGGTATTGGATCTTCTGGAGCTGGAGTTACAGGCAGTTGTGAGCTGCCCAACATGGGTGATGGGAACTGATCCCTCAAAAATTGATGAGCCCAAAAATTTTGAGCCGCACCTCAAAATCCTAGTCTTTCTCCTCCCACCAGCCCCGGGGTTTTGTGTTATGATTCTTACCAGGACTTGAGCAAACTCACCCTGTCTGCCTCCCACCATCCACCATCCTGACCTTTCTTCTTTGAGACACTGTTTCGCATGGTAGGGACGGTAGGAAGCAATATGCCATAGTCTTATCAGCAAGTCCTGTGGGTGGTGCTGCGGAACCAGCTTTAGAGGCTGAGATGGAGGACTTCCCTTTGTAAGTGCCAAGGACAAGGTCACCTTCAAACATGTCCCAAGTTGCAAGGGTACAGACTGGGTCCACAGAGAGCACAGGTAAAAATCTGTCATGCTTTCTCTGGGAGCAGAAGGGGACCCAGATGAAGAGTCTAGCTGGGTCTTGAGTTGGTTTCTCTGCAAGCAGCCTTGGGGGTAGAGTTTGTCCATGGGAGGTTTATCAGGGTTAACACCAGAGTAATGGAAAGGGCTCAGCAGTGTGGCAGAGGTAGGTGTGGTGCGATGGCTCTGGGCAAGCTTTGCTAAATGGTAATTTAGATTGAACCAGAATTCAATGAGTTCATTTGAACATTCAACATCCCTGAATCAGGCACCAGCAGACAGAAAGTTCCAGGGCCCTGGAGTGGGTAGTCTAGGGAAGGGTTTTTTTTTGTCTTTTTTCAAGACTCACTCTGTAGATCAGGCTGGCCTTGAACTCACAAAGATCCTGCCGGCCTCTGCCTCTCAAGTGCGAGGCTTAAAGGCATGCGCCACCACGCCTGGCTCAAATAGCTATCTTAACAGCTTAAATGTCCAGTCAGTCCTTCAACCCTCCCATACTCCTGTGTGTCATTGGATGTAGAGGTGAAATAAAAGGTGCTTTTGGGTGAGGTAGCCCCCTCAAGGAGATGACAGCATGCCTAGCAGTTGTGACAAGTCCTTGCTTGAAGGAGATTGGGGACTAGCCATCCTGGTACCACCACTGAACAAGAAGCAAGGATCTTGAACAAAGGATCGTATATTTTTATAGAAGTGAAAGGGCAGTTGGGGCTGGAGAGATGGCTCTGTGGTTAAGAGCACGGACTGCTCTACCAGAGGACCCTGGTTCGATTCCCAGTACCCACATGGCAGCTGAAAACCGTCTTTAAACTGGGCGTGGTGGCACATGCCTTTAATCCCAGCACTTGGGAGGCAGAGGCAGGCGGATCTTTGTGAGTTCAAGGCCAGCCTGGTCTACAGAGTGAGTTCCAGGACAGCTGGGGCTACAGGGAGACCCTGTCTCAAAAAAAAAAGTGAGGGCTGGAGAGATGGCCTAGCGGTTAAGAGCGCCGACCACTCTTACAGAGGACCCGGGTTCGATCCCCAGCACCCACATGGCGGCAGAGAACCATCTGAAACTCTAATTCCAGGAGAACTCCAGTTCCAGGGGAATCCGACACCCTCTTCTGACCTCCGAGGCATTGCACGACACAGGTGCACAAACCTGCATGCAGACAGTACATTCATACACATACAGAAATAAATAAAATTAAAAAAAAAAGTGAAAGGACAGAAACAAGATGGACTCTCAAGGTTGGCAAATAGGGAGAAAGGAAATAGAGGGAACGGGATCTAGGGGGGCTTGCTGGGGACAGGCCTCTGGGCTGGGAGGGCTTAGAGTTGTCTCCAGGATCAGACTCCTTTCTTTCAGGTGGAGAAGGGAGTGGGAGTGTCTTTGTTAATAAATGTATGTCCTGGACTGGGGCTGCAGCTCAGTTGATAGAATGTTGCCTGCCATGCGCAGAGACCTAGCCTTGAGCCCTAGCACTGCCAAGGCTTCTCATGGTGGCACGTGCCTGTAATGCTAGCACACAGGGGTAGAGGCTGGAGGCCAGGAGTTCAAGACTACACAGGAATTTGAGGTCAACTTGGGCTAGTGAGACCCTGTCAACAAATAAGTCAGTCAGTCAATAAATAAATAAGTGCCCTGCTTGTCAATAACAGGGAAAGGCAGGGAGCCACTTTTGGTGAGGCATACCTGGCCTACTGCACTTCTCAAGATACTGTTTTGTTTTTTGTTTTGTTACTGTTTTGTTTGATACTGTTATGTTTTGTTTTCTACAAATCTGATGTTTAAAGCACCCTGGGCATGGATGTGTGTCTGCATCTTCTTTCCAAATTCTTCATGTTTCTGTGACTCTTACAATATCTCGAACTTTCCTGATACTGCTACTTGTGTTCTGCTGGTCTGCAACCAGTGAGCCTTGAGGCTGCTGTAGTTGCTTTGTGGTGCCTCAGATGTGCCCACATGAGACTGAATTCAAGGGGGAAGCCCTGTGTGTTCTGACAGCTCCACCTACTGGCTGTCTCCTCTTCTCTCTTCTTTCAGGCCTCCACTTCCTAGACACTAGATTGAAATGAGGCCATTTAATAACCCTAGGTGGCCTCTAAGTGCTCAAGGGAAAGGGAGAGGTACACGTCTGTCATTTCAAATCAAAAGCTAGAAATGATTAAGCTCAGCGAGGCAGGCAGGCTGAAAGTTGAGATATGCCAAAAGCCAGGCAAACAGCCGAGTGATAGGCACAAAGGAAGAGTTTTGAAGGAAATTAAGAGCGCTCTTCCAGCAAACGCAGGAATGATAAGAAAGTGGGACAAGCTACTTGCTGATAGGAGAAGCCCTCAGTGGTCTGGAGGGGAGATCAAACCAGCTAGAATAGTCCCTCGGTTTCAAGCCTAATCTGAGTCAAAGTCCTTCCTGTCTTCAGTTCATGAAGGTTGAGGGAAGCAAAGAATCAAAAGGAAAAGTTGAATTCAGAAAGGCAGCTTCATGAGATTTAAAGAAAGCAACCGTCTCCAAACATAAACACGCAAGATGAGGCAGCAAGGGCCGGGGGAGGAGCTGAGGTGACGTAGCACAAGTTTTAGCCAAGGTCGTGGATGAAGTGACCTCATCTCACCTCACATTTTTTTTTTTTTTTTTTCTTTTCGAGACTGGGTCTCCCTGTAGCCCCAGCTGTCCTGGAACTCACTCTGTAGACCAGGCTGGCCTTGAACTCACAAAGATCCTCCTACCTCTGCCTCCTGAGTGCTAGGATTAAAGGCGTGCACCACCATGCCCGGCTCACCTCACATTTTTAAGAATATGCTCAAAAACAGGACAACAAAAATAATTGTTTTTGTCTTTTTGAGACAAGGTTTCTCTGCAGCCCCAGCTGTCCTGGAACTCACTCTGCCTCCCAAGTGCTAGGATTCAAGGTGTGTGCCACCACGCCAGCTTAAAAAAAAATTTTTTTATGACTAACTTGACATTGTTTTATGACTTGAAGAGACACCAAACAATGACAGGGTCTGCCTAGGTTTTCAGCCAAGATGAAGAACTGGTCTGCTGGGACTGAGAGATAGTTAACTGTGTATTGGCAGCAAGTGTGAGACCATTGGGTCAAAAATTACCTGACCTTGAGAGTTGACACACTGAAGTCAGGTAGAGCAGACCCTCCGTGAGAGACAACTCAGCTGGCCCTGCGGGACAACTTAACAGAGGTTTGAAAAGGGAACTGAACCTTTAACAGGAAAAGGCATAGAAAGGAAGGGGGGTGTATTAGTCACTTTTCTGTTGCTGTGATAAAACACCATGACCGCTAGCCGGGCGTGGTGGCGCACGCCTTTAATCCTAGCACTTGGGAGGCAGAGGCAGGCGGGATCTTTGTGAGTTCAAGGCCAGCCTGGTCTACAGAGTGAGTTCCAGGACAGCTGGGACTACAGGGAGACCCTGTCTCGAAAAGACCAAAAAAAAAAAACACCATGACCAAAGGAACTTGTAAAAGGAAGAGTTTATTTGAGCTTACGATTGAGGGTTCCAGGGAATTAGAGTCCATTGTGGCGGGAGGCATGGTGGCTGGAGCTGGGGCAGGAAGCCGAGGGTCACATCTTGCAATGAGCACCAGAAGCAGAGAGCGACTGGAGACCACGAGGCTTCTTAACTCACTAAGCCTGCCCCCAATAACATACTTTCTCTAGCATGGCCACGCCTTCTAAGACCTCCAAGAACAGTGCCACCAACTGGAGACAAATGTCTGAACTCTTCCTTTTATAAGTTCCATCTACATTCTAAGTTCTAAAATTTTCCTTTTAAAAATTTATTGTTATACTTACCTGGCAGGGGAGATACCATGATCACGAAGGTGGTTTTCCCAGGGCGAGGCTTATCCATTGCACTCCGGATGTGCTGACCCCTGTGATTTTCCCAAATGCGGGAAACTCGACTGCAGAATTTGTGGTAGTCAGGGACTGCTTTCGTGCTCTCCCCTGGTAAAAAAAAAAAAAATTATTGTTATGCCAGGCGTGCTGGTGCATGCCTTTAATCCTAGCACTTGGGAAGCAGAGGCAGGTGGATCTTTGTGAGTTCAAGGCCAGCCTGGTCTACAGAGTGAGTTCCAGGACAGCTGGGGCTACAGGGAAACCCTGTCTCAAAAAGACCAAAAAAAAAAAAATTATTGTTAATAGAACGCAGAGGAATTTTAAGGTGATGAACTATTCTATAACTATGGGATAAATTAGACTGTCTTTTAAACAGACCGGACCTGGCCATCAGATAGCAGACATCAACTGCCTCCAAAGATGGTGCTACTAAATGCAAGATGGAGCTACGGATCCAGCAACCCCTCTCAAATAGCCAGCCCATGTAGGGGGAGGGACTAAGGGCTCGGAAGCCTAGAGGGCTGCCATATAGCACTCCCATCCTGCTGTCTCCACCTGGGGGAACCTGCCTGGGATAAACATGAAGAGAGTACCAACGGGGCCTTGTAAGTGAAGTTCTCCCATTTTCTCTGTAGGAACAGCCCATTAAACTCACTAGTCTCCCCTTAAACAGAAGTTTTCTTAGAGACCCTGTTCCTTGGTCTGTCTCTGGACCCTAAGTGGGTAGTGGAGTGCCAAAAATGGCTGCAGAAGTGCTTTTGAGTGAGCACTGGCTACTTACCCAGGAAAATTTCCTGAGACAATGATCCTGTAATGCCATGATACTATTTGTCCAAATCCATAGAATATTTAGTGGGAAGAATGCACTCTAACGTGAACTGTGGACCTTAGTTGACAACAATATATCAACACAGGCTCAACTGTAACAAATTATCATACCACACGGTTGAGAGAACCCTTGCCTAGGGTGTGTGAGGCCAAGTTCAATCCCCAGTGTTGGGCAGGGCCTGGGCTTGGAGATCTAGAGATGGCACCTTCTACCCTTCTCTTCCCGTCAAAAGCCTACCTCATCTCAGGCAGCTGATGCAACTCCCCTTCCTGATGTCACCAGCCACAAATGAGAGCAGAGCCTAAGACCATATATGGTTACATTCCAGCTTCATGACGAAAACTAAAGACCCACTTTGTCCCTTCACACTGCACCAGTTTTGCCCTTACAAGTACATGCTTTGTCTCACCATCATTACCTCATCTTCCTCTCTCCAGAACTTATAAAACCCCTCAGCCCCAGCACTCGACCCCTGTGGCCTCCTTCTCTGAGACGGGTGAACCCCCCTGGGAGTGTGTCCTAATAAACCTCCTTTTATACTTTGTTAATCTGGTTTCATCTGGCCTGTTTTGAGTCGCCTATTTTGCATGGGGGGGGCTTTCATCTTGGTGCCGAAACCCAGGAGGAGTTGAGCCCCTCAACTCAGTGTACTTAGCTCCTCGACCCCTGAGGGCCGTTCCTCCTCAATCCCAACATGACTGGCTTTCTTTTTTTTTTTTATTAATTTATTATCTTTTTATGTGTATGAGTGTACTGTCTGCATGTAGGTTGGTGCAATGCCGCAGAGGTCAGAAGAGGGCATCGGATTCCCCTGGAACTGGAGTTAAAGACGGTCCTTAGCCACCATGTGGGTGCTGGGAATCGAACCTGGGTCCTCTGCAAGAGCAGTCAGTGCTCTTAACTGCTGAGCCATCTCTCCAGCCCCCATGACCGGCTTTCAACTCGGTAAGTCCACCCTTTTTGTCATTGACTTTCTGGGCCTCTGGGTTTTTGTCCTCTGAAGTCAGATACGCGAGTGCCAGGACAAACCCTCTGTCTCTGGGAACTTTCGTGGAACGGAGATTTTCCTTCCCCAAAGGCACCCTCTGTCCAGCCCCAGATCTTACAGGGAACACTCTGTTCCGGTCTCTGGCCCCCTTCCGGCCTCTGATCACAGCTGGGGAGGCTCTGTCCTGATCCTTGGCTTCCTGCACAGGCTTCGGATGGGCAACTCCGAGTTTAAACCCCAGTCAGCAGACAGCCCCTTGGCCGTTTGCTACAAAATCTGTCTACATTAGGGCTCTCCCAATCCTTACACCCTAAGTGCCTCAAGTTTTTCTGTTCTGTTGCATGGCCACAGCACCCGTTAGACAATCAGTCTAAATGGCCTCCAGAGGATACGTTCGATTTTGGCATACTCTGTGACTTGGAAAATTTTGTCCCAGCACATGGACAAGGCCTCAGAGTCACCCTATTTACAAGGTTTTTAGGACCTCCGCTCCCACCGGAGCTTTGCAGCCAGTGGTCAGAGGCTCTGGTTCTCCTGGCCAGGGCTCTGGCCCCTACTGATACTCACAGGAAGCCAGGGAGGCTGAGTCTTCTTTCCTCACTGAGCCACTGAGTCTCTGACTGCCCCTCCCATCCCCCTGCACTCCTGCTCTGCTCTGTGCTCTCTCTCTCTCTCTCTCTCTCTCATACCCCTCTCCCCATCTCTGATCTCTCCTCCTCCATTCCCGAGCCTGATTCAAATCAACAAGGTCGCCATTTTGATCTGATCACATGGCATGGATACACAGTCACCATTTTGATCTGGTCACATGACATGAGTGCATTTACCAGGCAGATTAACAAATTAATCCCAAAATGTCCACTATTGGAATTTTATAATTTTATCTCCATGTTTTCATCTGTTTCCAATTAAAATCACTTTTCCATTTCAGCTTTCGTGTGGGTGCAGTTAACGTTTTCACAGCATTGCTGCTTAGGCTTCTGCTCTTAACAAGAGCTTTTGTTTTTATTATGTTTCATTAAATTAGCAGGTAAACCCAACACCTATTAGACACAGGTGAGCCGTGCTGTGAGCCAGATCTACTGTCTCTGTACCCGTCCTCTTACACTAACTCGCCGTTTCGCATGCTTTTGCTGCTGTGAGCCAGGATCCTGTGGTTGAAGCTGCCCTCCCCTTGCAGTTTCACTGTGATAACTGATCAGTTTATTGATGCGATTGAGTCATGCCTGTGTCTGTTCAAGCTGTCTGTGTGTTTACCGTTTCATGTGTGTTAACTGTTTCACGTATGAGTCTGTCGTGTGTCTGTCAAGGGGTGGCCGCTTTTAGGTTATATTGTGCACAAAACCTATTATATTCAAAGGTCAAAATGAACCTGGGTTCCTTAAGTTATGTGTTTAAGAGTAAATTTGATCTCCAAATTATATAGGGTGTTTCTTCCAAACTGACCGTTTTAATGTATTTTTACTGTGTGTGCCGCTACCCTGGCCGTTACCCCCAACACCGTATGTCGTACTTCTGCCTTCCTCCGTCATTCTAGGTTCCTGAATACCATTCTCCTGTACCCAACTTCATGCTCTTGATATTGTCAATTGCTGAATTATCTTTGTTTTGCATTGCCTCAGTGGGACTGAATGTCTCTTCTCTCCCCATCCCTTAGCCTCTTCTTTGATGAAACTGTATGTAATTCTGTTTTATGAAATGTTTGGTAACAGCATGATAGAGAAACTGCATTGGCCAGTTTGGCCATCTCAGCCTTGAATGCAAAGAAACTGGTTGGGGCTGCATGTTGTAAATGACCTCTACAATGTCTGAATGAAAGCATTTCCATGTATGTGCCTCTGCTCAGTACAACTTTTATAAACTGCCATCACCAAAATTAATTATTAGATCCTTATTCCACAGCTGGATATTTTCAGTACTGTGCAACCTGTGGACAGAAAGATCAGGTTTTACTTCTGGGGATCACATGGGACAGTCAAAATGAAACCAATTTTGGTGAGCTTGATCTAAGTCTATTTCCTGTCTGCTAAAGACATGTGAACACCCCCCCCCACCTCTTTTTTTTCCCTTCTGCAATTCAGAATTTATTAAGGACAACCATACTTTTTTTTTTTTTTTTTTTTGGTCTGTTTTTTTGGACAGTGTCTCCTGTAGCTCTGGCTGTCCTGGAACTCACTCTGTTAGACCAGGCTGGCCTCGAACTCACAGCGATCTGCTGTGCCTCTGCCTCCCACGTGCTAGGATAAAGGCGTTGTGCCACCACGCCCCAGCATTGTATTTTTTTTCTGTGTGTACAATGTACTGTCTGCATGTCAAGTTTGCACCCGTGTGTGCAATGCCGCGGAGGTCAGAAGAGGGTGTCGCGGATTCACTCCTGGAAGAGTCCTGGAACTGATTCTCCTAGAATTGGAGTATTCAATGGTTCTCAGCCACAATAGTGGGTGCTGGGGATCAAACCCGGGTCCTCATGTGAATAGCAGTCGGCGATCTTAACCGCTAGGGAAGCCATCTCTCCAGGCCCCAGGACAACCATACTTAAGCTCGCCTTGACCTGCTTCCCAGAAGCAAGACAATGGTCTGGCTTCTCCATTTATCTCATCATTTTCAGCAGATATCAAGAAAAAATTACATCAAAAAAATGACGCTGAGGGGGGCTGGAGATGATGGCCTAGCAGTTAAGAGTTGCTGCCTGCTCTTGCAGAGGACGCCAGGTTCAATTCCAGACCCACCAGGCGGCTAGAAACGTCTTCTTTAACTCAGTTCCGGGGGATCCAAACACCCTCTTCTTGACCTCCACGCATTGCAAAGACACAGGTGCCCAACCTGCAGCGACAGTACATTCATACACATAAAAAAAAAAAAAAAAAAAAGGCTGAGGATGGTCCCCAGACTCCCGTGCAGGACTTGGTGAAAATGGCTTTTAAAGTATTTAATGGCTGAGAGGAGGCAGCTGAGTCCTCCCAACAGGCTCTGCTACAACAAACGCCTACACTCCATGTCCAAGCCCTGGTAGCTGCCCTGAGGCAAATGACATTCCTGCAGTGGGACACACGAAGGGGCCCAGCCTAAGTCCATTCCGTTCAGCCAAGAGCCTGCTTCCAGTGTGACAAAGAAGGTCACTCACTGGGTTAGAAACTGCCCAAACCCCAAGCCACACACCATGCTGTGCTCTCTGTGCCAGAGCTCTGCTGACAGCCTGGCCATTCAAAGTCTGAGTGCCTGGATGTGGGCTTGTCCTCTGTGCCATGCCACAGTGGTCCAGCCCCATTGCTCTGGGCACCCCAACCCCCTCCAGCTTCTGAATTCCTCTGCCTGGCGGAGGACTGATGGCTGACAGCCAGATTCGGAGACCCCCACTGACCCTTGTCCAGCCCAGGCTAATGCTCCAGGTAGCCAGTAAGTCCATCTCCTTCCTGTTGGACAGCTGGGCTACCTTTCTGTACTGACCTCACACTCTGGCCCTAGAGTTCCCTCAACAATTTCTGTCACAGGAGTGGACAGGACCCCCTTTTTCCTCCAGAAAAGGACTCTACATCTCCCCTATGTCCTCACAGGTCAATTTTTTACCTGTTCCTTCTTAATCATGTCTGTCCAGTGCCCCTCCTGGGCCATGACATTCTTAGTCACTTCTCCCACCCTGGATTGTCCATCCCCTGCCCTCCCTGATCCTGTTGACCCTCAAGTCTGGGACAGTCCCACTCTAGTAATCGCCTCTCACCACCTGCCAGTCCTGTTACACCTCAAGAACCCCGCCTCTTTTCCTTCCAGGCCTCAGTTTCCTACCATTACCTGCCTCCTAGCTCCACTAACTAACCCTGCACACCCCACTCTTCCAGTTCATAAGCCTCTGGCACCTACCGTCTAGTTCAGACCTCCCTGACCCTTAAACCCCAGTCTCCCATTTCACTGTCCTGGCCTTCTTTACTGTGCCCTTTTGTGATGGTTAATCCCGGGTGTCAACTTGACTGGACTAAAGAACAAATACGAGAAGAAGGATCTTCAGATTGGACTACCTCAACCTGGATGGCCCACCCCAAATGTGGGTGTTACCTTCTGCTGGCAGGCAGTATAAAAGGCCACGGCAGAGGGAGCTGGCCCCTTTTTTTCCTGCAGCTTGCCTCTCTCTCACTGGTGAGTTTGCCTTGCTGCTGTGATCAACCCTATGGATCCCAGCATGTACTGAGACCGGCAGATCTCCTGGAATCCATCGGGCCTTCAGCACCAGATTGGGACTACTGAGACATCCAGCCTTTCGGACTGAGCAGTTCCCTGGATTCTCAGCCTCTCCAGTGCGGCACGGCTACTGTTGGACTACTTGAGCTCTGTCACGTGAGCAAATCAATAAATTGTATATAGCTATATATTCGTCCTGTTGCTTCTGTTTCTTTAGAGTACCCTGACTAATACACCTTTCATCCTGACTCATACTTCTTTTTTGCTTTTACGTGGGAGGACCCAGACACCAGGTCTGCAGAACAGCTTACATGGACAGTCCTTCCTCACGGCTTCCAGGATAGCCCACACTTCTTTGTCCAAGCCTTGGCCAGGGATCTCTCCTCCTTTGACTCTGGTCCTAACATAACCTTTCAGTGCTCTCGGGTCAGATTGAGTAAACGCCATACGAGACCTACAGCCTCCAGAGACTGGACCACATCCTCTTTTTTCTAGGATTGGTGGCCTTCTTCTGTCACTGGATCCCTAATTTTGCTGTTACAGCTGAACCCTTGTACCAGACAGCTAAGGAGACCCCCATGGGGGCCCCTCTCCCGTCCCACCATCGTCCACTTCTCTCCCCTTAGGATCCCTCCTGGCTGCCCCTGCTTTGGCTCTATCCCACCATCGTCCACGTCTCTCCCCTTAGGACGCCCTCCTGGCTGCCCCTACTTTGGCTCTATCCCACCATCGTCCACGTCTCTCTCCTTAGGACGCCCTCCTGGCTGCCCCTACTTTGGCTCTATCCCACCATCATCCACTTCTCTCTCCTTAGGATCCCTCCTGGCTGCCCCTACTTTGGCTCTATCCCACCATCGTCCACGTCTCTCCCCTTAGGACGCCCTCCTGGCTGCCCCTACTTTGGCTCTATCCCACCATTGTCCACGTCTCTCCCCTTAGGATCCCTCCTGACTGCCCCTACTTTGGCTCTATCCCACCATTGTCCACTTCTCTCTCCTTAGGATCCCTCCTGACTGCCCCTACTTTGGCTCTATCCCACCATTGTCCACGTCTCTCCCCTTAGGATCCCTCCTGGCTGCCCCCACTTTGGCTCTCCAGGACTCTTCATGCCCTTTCTACCTCTTTACAGACAGAAAGTTGGGAGTGGCCACAGGGGCCTTAGCCCAACCCATTGAGCCCTCATACTGGGCAGTAGCATTTCTCTCCAAACAGCTTGACCCCACTATCTGCCACAACTACTGACCTGCCCTCTCTCACACCAGGGGGCAGTGTTCTCCTTAAAACTTTATGTCCTAAGTCTTGATCCCAGGTGGACTGGACCCCGCATCGTCATCCTTACTGTGCCATCAGCAGCCACACTGGTGCCATTTGTCCAGATTCAAGAGAACCCCAACCCAGGAGGGATGGTCTGTCAACCAGCTGGGACCCATTACTCTCAGGTTTCCCAGAGACCCTCAAGGACAGGTCTGAATGGTCAGGAATGGCAGCCTTCGTCCTCTGTACCTTCACCCTCACCTCCTTCTTTTCCTGGGTAACTGTTTTCCTCTGCTTTCCCTGGTACCACAAGTACCAGACTCTGTGACACCCCTGCCCGGTTGCCCTTTGTCTTGTTATTGTCTCAGTCTTCACCTGATCAGGTGATGCCATGCCAGGTTCGACATACTGATGGGGTGTCCATGCTCGGGATACCTGGACAGATGAAACTGGAGAGCCCACGTTTAGACCCTGTCCTCCATCCAGACCATCCAACAGTAAGAGGAGCCTCTCCAGCCTCAACCAGGAGACTCCTTCTTATCTTAGCACCTGGTCTCCTCCACTTCTTGCAGGAACACATCCAGGAAGACTCCAGAGTGGCTGTTAACCAGATGCTTCTACGATCTTACTCTCCATTGCCCACGTGCCCATCTAGTCCTCATCACTCTCCTTCCCCTACATCACCCTTTTCAGCAGGAAGTAGTAAAGAGTTGAGTCGGCGCCCATAGCCAAAGAGGTCAGGATGTTAGGCAGGGCCTGGGCTTGGAGATCTAAAGATGGCCCCTACCACCCTTCTTTTCCCGTCAAAAGCCTACCTCATCTCAGGCAGCTGATGCAACTCCCCTTCCTGATGTCACCAGCCACAATGAGAGCAGAGCCTAAGACCATATATGGTTACATTCCAGCTTCATGACGAACACTAAAGACCCACTTTGTCCCTTCACACTGCACCAGTTTTGCCCTTACAAGTACATGCTTTGTCTCACCATCATTACCTCATCTTCCTCTCTCCAGAACTTATAAAACCCCTCAGCCCCAGCATGGGACTCCCATGGGCTCCCTCTCTGAGACCGGTGGACCCGCCTGGGAGTGTGTCCTAATAAACCTCCTTTTATACTTTGTTAATCTGGTTTTATCTGGCCGTTTTGTGTCAGGCAAAAGCCTTTCACCCAGCAGTATAATATATAATATATATATATATTATTCTATATATATATATTATATATATGTGTGTGTGTGTGTCTTACATGATCACTAAGACAAAATATTAGTAATAGTGGAAGCCATATGTAGAAGGTAAAAACATTGGGAGAATTCTCTCCTTGTCACTGGATGTTTCTATGAACCTAAAAGTTACTCCTAAAATGATCTGTTTAGTGATTTTAAACAATACAAATCTATCAGTGCAAAGACATATTTCTAGTCTTTTCCAATGTAAAATCAGAATATGATTATAAGTGTCTCCTCCTCCTCCTCCTCCTCCTCCTCCTCCTCCTCCTCCTCCTTCTCCTTCTTCTTCTGTGTGTATATGTGTACTCCATGGCATTTATATGGAAGTCAGAGCACAACTATTGGGAATTGGCTCTCTCCTACCATGTGGGTTCCAGGGATCAAACAGGTTGTCAGGCTTGGCAGCAAGCACGTTCACCCACCGAACCAATTTGCCAAGCTTACAAGTATATTTTCTGCAAAGAAAACCATTTGGGGTTGGAGAGATGGCTCAGCAGTTAAGAGCGTTGACTGCTTTTGCAGAGGATTGGGGTTTGATTCCCAGCACCCACATGGCAGCTAAGATCCGTCTTTAAGCCTGTCATAGTGGCACACACCTTTAATCCTAGCACCCAGGAGGCAGAGGCAGGCAGATCTCTGAGTTCAAGGCCAACCTGGTCTACAGAGTGAGTTCCAGGCCAGCTGGGGCTACAGGGAGACCCTGTCTCAAAAAGAAAAAAAAAAGAAAAGAAAAAAGAAAAGGAAACCATTCAACATACAGAAAGAAAAAAAAAAAACCACAAAAATGACTTAAGTCACATTTTTACCATGGTTAAAACCATCATATACACAGACTTGAACAGACCCAGATCCCTGGTCTCACCCACCAAGAATCTTCCAAAGTTTGCACTGTGCTCATTTTAGCGGTTCCAACAATTCAGTTATTTATATTGGAAAAATTCCAGAGCCACATGGAAGCCTATGGAGAATGGCTTTCCATCCAGATTTTCATTTCTGCCTTGCCTCCTTCCCCAGGGTTGACATTCTTTGCCAAATAAAGTCTTGGTTCCAATTTGGAAGAGAGACCATTTATAAACAAACACAAACACAAGAGTGCTTCCTGAAATTCCTCTCTCTCTGTGAATGGGGAAGGGCTTGTCACTGCCCCAGATCACAGCTTGAGTTTTCCCACATACCCTGTTTCTCCGGGGTCTCCTGCTCACATTCCAGGGTCCTTTCCTCCAGGATGATACAGGGGACTAGGGGCAAAGGGAGGTAGCTTCCCCTCCAGCTTTGCCAGGATGGATGTCTATACCTCCTGCAGCCTGGACTGGCACCTTGTCTGGTGCCCTCCTTGGGTTCAGCCTCCTGCTGCCAGTTGTCACGTAGGCCCACAGCCCACAGCCTTTATCCCATGTAACATGTTTCAAAGATTTATTTTTATGTATAAGAGTGTTCTGTGGGGCTGGAGAGATGGCTCAGTGGTTAAGAACACCAACTCTTTTAGCAGAGGACCCAGGTTTGATTCCCAGCACCCACATGGCAGCTAAGAACCGTCTTTAAGCCAGGCGTGGTAGCCCAAGCCTTTAATCTTAGCAATCAGAGGCAGAGGCAGAGGCAGAGGCAGAGTCAGGTGGATCTATGTGAGTTCAAGGCCAGCCTAGTCTACAGAGTGAGTTCCAGGCCAGCTGGGGCTATAGGGAGACCCTGTCTCAAAAAAAAAAAAAAAAAAAAGAAAAGAAAAAAAAGAGCGTTTTGCCTGCAGGTATGTGTACTATGTATGTATGTGTACTATGTATGTATGTGTACTATGTATGTATGTGTACTATGTATGTATGTGTACTATGTATGTATGTGTACTATGTATGTATGTGTACTATGTATGTATGTGTACTATGTGAGTGCCTAATCTTTATTAAGAAGGGGCCAGAAAAGGGCATTAGATCCCCAGAGACTGGAGTTAATGACCCTCGTGAGCTGGGAACAGAACCTGGTCCTTTCCAAGAGCAACTAGTGTTCTAAACAACTGAACCATTTCTCCAGTTCCATTTTTTTTTTTTTTTTTTTTTTTTTTTTTTTGAGACAGGATCTCACTATGCAGCCCTGGTAGCCTAAAACTCACTATGTAGATCACGCTGGCCTCAAACTCACTGAGATCCACTTGCTTCTGCCTCCCAAGTGCTGGAGTTATACTTCACTACACCTGACTTGTGTGTAGGTGTGTTGTGTGTGAATGCCTTGCACGTACAGGTGCTTTAAGAGATCAGAAGAAGGAATAGATTCCCAAGGGCAAGAGTTACAGGCAGTTGTAAGCCGCCTGACATGGGTGCTGGGAACTCAACTGAGGCAATCTTTTGTTTTTAACAGCCACAATTTTGTCTGTTTTTTGCTCTGCCCAAACGGCTTAGCCCTGTTCTTCATCTTCACTACACAGTTCTGCAGTGGGAAGAGGTGGTAGCTGTCTCCAGAGAATGACCTGAGCAGTTGCATCCTGCATTTATTTATTTATTTATTTATTTATTTATTTATTTATTTTTATTTGGGGAGGAAAGGATTTATTTGGCTCACATCTCCCAGGTCACAGACTTGCATGCAGACAGTACATTCATACACATACAGAAATAAATAAAATTAATAAAAAAAAAATGTGCTAACTTGGGAGGCGGATCCCTGTGAGTTCAAGGCCAGCCTGTTCTACATAGTGCATTTCAGGCCAGCTGGGGCTATAGGGAGACCCAGTCTCAAAAAGACAAAAAAAAAAATGCCCACTTTACAGATGAGACCTGGAGGTTCAGAGACGTTGCCCCAGGTCATTTAGTCATGACTTTGAAGATTCAGGATTTACAGCCAGGAGGGCTCTCTCCAGAGCTCAGACAGGACTGGGACAGTTAGTGGTCTCCCAGACTGTTGTGGAGAGAAGGTGCCCTTGGGCCTGCAGTGATACCCAAAATGTTATTTGTTTTAGATCCGGGATGTAGAGCACTCGCATACCATATGTGAAGAATCGGGCTTTGATCCCTAGCACCACAGAAAAAGAAAATCTTCATTTTAATCACTTGAAAATATGCAAGTTGGTGGCACTAAAAACACCCACAGCATTCTGTAGCCATCACTGCCAGCTTTCTAGAACTTTCTCATCACCCTGAAAGGATACCCATGGGCTCCCTCAGGCCCTGACAACCACCAATCTGCAAGCTCTCTTCATGGGTTTACCTTTTATGGACATTAACATTTTTTTTATAAATTTATTTTGTGTGTGTGTGTGTGTGTGTGTGTGTGTGTGTGGTGTGTGTGTGTGTGTGTCTGTGTGTCTGTGTGTCTGTGTGTCTGTGTCTGTGTGCCACATGCCCTGGTGCTGGCAGAGGCTAGAAGGCATGGATCCACTGGACCTGGAATTAAAGATGATTGTGAGCTGTCACATGGGTGCTACGAATGAAACTTCAGTCCTTTGGACCACTAAGCCATAACTCTAGCCTTCTGGATATTTTGTGTAAATGAAATCAGACAATACAGAACCTCCTATGTCTGCATCCCTTCTGTTACATGGTCCCCAAAGTGCCATGCATTGTAGCAGGGCTCAGTACCTCATGGCTCTTGGTGGCTGAACATTCCACTGTATAGCTAACTGTGTCACATTTATTTATTCATCAGTTGAGGACACTGGGGTGGCTTCCCCTTTTTTTTTTTTTTTTTTTTTTATTGTTTACTTATGTATTATGTGTATGTATCTGGGTATGTATGTTACTAGTACTGTATGTTACTATGCTATGTATGAGTACCTATTGATTGAGCTGATGTACTATGTATGTAGTAGTACTATGTATGTATGTGGTACTATGTATGCTATGTGTTATCTATGTGTACTATGTATGTAGTTACTATTGTGAGTTGCCTATCTTATTTAGAAGGCACAGAAAAGGGCATTAGATCCCCAGAGACTGGAGTTAATGACCCTCGTGAGCTGGGAACAGAACCTGTCCCTTTTCCAAGAGCAACCTAGTGTTCTCTAAACAACTGAACCACTTTCTCCGTATTCCACTTTTTTTTTTTTTTCTTTTTTTTTTTTTTCGAACGAGGATCTCCACTATGCAGCCCTGTAGCCAAAACTCACTATGAGATCACGCTGGCCTCAAACTCACTGAGATCCACTTGCTCTGCCTCCCACATGCTGGAGTTAATACTCCTTTACACCTCTGACTTGTGTGTAGGTTGTTGTTGTGTGAGTTAGTGCCTTGCATCGATCACGTGCTTTTAAGAGATCAGAAGAAGAATAGATTCCCAAGGCAAGAGTTACAGGGCATTGTAAGCCACCTGACATGGGTGCTGGGAACTCAACTGAGCAATCTTTGTTTTTAACAGCCACAATTTTGTCTGTTTTTTGCTCTGCCCAAACGGCTTAGCCCTGTCTTTCATTTTCACTACACAGTTCTGCAGTGGGAAGAGGTGGTACTGTCTCCAGAGAATGACCTGAGCAGTTGCATCCTGCATTTATTTATATTAATTTTTTATTTATTTATTTTTATTATATAAAAGGTATTTTACATACTTTTAATGACATCAGATATTATATATTACATTAAAAAAAAAAAAAACAGAAAATAAATAAAATTAATAAAAAAAAAATGTGATTTTTTAGTACTTGGGAGTGCAGAGGCAGCCTGTTCTACATAGTGCATTTCAGGCCAGCGGGCTTAGGGAGACCCAGTCTCAAACAAAGACAAAAAAAAAAAATGCCCACTTTACAGATGAGACCTGGAGGTTCAGAGACGGTGCCCCAGGTCATTTAGTCATGACTTTGAAGATTCAGGATTACAGCCAGGAGGGTCTCTCCAGAGCTCAGACAGGACTGGGACAGTTAGCGTGGTCTCCCAGACTGTTGGGAGAGAAGGTGCCCTTGGGTCGCCTGCAAGTGATACCCAAAATTGCATTTGTTTTAGATCCGGGATGTAGAGCACTCAGCATACCATAGTTGAAGAATCGGGCTTTTTATCCCTAGCACCTACAGATAAAGAAGAAAATCTCTCATTTTAATCACTTGAAATATGCAATTTGGTGGCACTAAAAACACCCACAGTCCTTCGAAGCCATCACTGCCAGGCTTCTTAGAACTTCTCATCACCCTTGAAAGATACCAATGGGTCTCCCTCAGCCTGACAACCACCCAACTGCAACGCCTTTCTCTTCATTGGGTTTACCTTTATGGACAATTAACATTTTTTTTATAAATCATTTATTTGTGTTGTGTTGTGTGTGTGTGTGTGGTTTTGTGGTGTGGTGTTGTGTGTTGTGTGTTTGTCTTCGTGTTGTCTGGTCTGTGTGCCCACATTGCCCTGGTGTTGGCAGAGGCTTAGAAGGACATTCACTCCACTGGACCTGGATATTAAAATGATGTTGTAGCTGTCACCATGGTGCTACGAATGAGAACTT
Organism: Rhizomys pruinosus; assembly: GCA_009823505.1. Taxonomy (NCBI): domain Eukaryota; kingdom Metazoa; phylum Chordata; class Mammalia; order Rodentia; family Spalacidae; genus Rhizomys; species Rhizomys pruinosus. Next base: position 99,105 of record VZQC01009469.1, on the reverse strand, counting down.
TCAGTCCTTTGGACCACATAGCCATAACTCTAGCCTTCTGGATATTTTGTGTAAATGAAATCAGACAATACAGAACCTCCTATGTCTGCATCCCTTCTGTTACATGGTCCCCAAAGTGCCATGCATTGTAGCAGGGCTCAGTACCTCATGGCTCTTGGTGGCTGAACATTCCACTGTATAGCTAACTGTGTCACATTTAATTCATCAGTTGAGACACTGGGGTGCTTCCTCCTTTTTTTTTTTTTTTTTTGTCTTGCTTTGAGGGACAGGTCTCCCTGTAGCCTCTAGCTGTCCTGGAATCTCACTTTGTAGACCAGGCTGTCTTGAACTCACACAGATAGATCCGCTTGCCTCCTGCCTTTCAAGTGCTAGGATTTAAAGGCGTGCGCCTTCCACGCCCGGCTTCCCCTTTTGGCTCTTTATTCATGAACAGCAGCTATCAACGTTCATAGAACAAATTTTGGTGTTTTTTTTTTTTAAGTTTGGAGTCTTTGTCAGTATAAAACCAAGGCACAGGGAGATCGCTCAAGACCTCCTGAAGCGCAGCCTTNCTCTTCACAATAGCAAGGAGCTGGAACCAACCCAAATGCCCCTCAACTGACTAGTGGATAGAGAAAATGTGGTACATCTACACAATGGAGTTCTATGCAGCAGTAAAGAAAGATGACATCATGAGCTTTGCAGGAAAATGGCTGGAGCTAGAGGACATCATGCTGAGTGAAGTAACACAGTCCCAGAAAAACAAACGACGAATGGTATCCCCCATCTATGGATGCTAGTGCCAATGACCTAGTTGTAAGTATTTCTTGTGCATGGCCCCTTGAGCTTTTGTCCAAGCAGTTGAGAGTGATGCATACTGGAAACAACAACAACAATAAAACAACAACAACAACAACAACAGAAAGGACTGCATCAAAGAACTGACTGAAACAGTGAACTTCTGCTCAAAACAGTCAACTTCTACATGGAGAATATTGAGAAAGACTGAGAAAGAGATGAAAAGCATGTTTGGCAGAATGCATGAGCTCTGGTGGGGTGGGGGAATGGGGGGACACAGGTCTAGATTTGATAATCTTGTACAAAATATATATTAAAAATAAATTAATTGGGACTGGAGAGATGGCCTAGCGGTTAAGAGCACCGACGCTCTTGCAGAGGACCCGGGTTCGATCCCCAGCACCCACATGGCGGCTGAGAACCGTCTGAAACTCCAATTCCAGGAGAACTCCAGTTGCAGGGGAGTCCGAGACCCTCTTCTGACCTCCGCGGCATTGCACGACACGGGTGCACAGACCTGCATGCAGACAGTACATTCATACACATACAAAGATTAAAAAAAAAAAATTAATTAATTAATTTAAAAAATTTACCAAAAACAACAACAACAACAACAACCAAGGCATGGAATTGCTAGAGCATATAGTAATTTTATGTTTAGCATTTCCTCATTAGGGGAAAATTGGGAGTCTGACCTTCACCGCTGAGTCACTGGCTGTGCCCCGCACCCAGCTTCCGGTGCCAAGCTCACCTCTGCCGTCATCACATTCCACTATACTGGAATGCTTTGTCTCCTTCCTTCCAGGCTATGAGTTATTTGCTACAGATATTCTGTCCTCCCAATTTCTGAGGCCCAGGGTCAACATAGTGCCCGGCACATTTGTAGTTCGTTGTCCATGTTTAATTAGTTACTTTCAGCATTTGTAGTTAGTGAGTTAGTTTGTTTATTTGTTTTAAGACAGGATTTCCCTTTTAATTCAGGCTACCTTGAATTCACTATGTAGCCTAGGCAGGCCTCAAACTTGTAAGCTATAGGGAGACCCTGTCTCAAAAAGACCAATAATAATAATAATAAATATAAAAATGGGAAAATTTGATACCAGGTATGGTGGTATAGTCCTTTAGTCCCAGCACTTGGGAGGCAGAGGCAGGCAGATCTCTGTGAGTTCAAGGCCAGCCTGGTCTACATAGTAAGTTCCAAGCCAGCTGGGGCTACAGGGAGACCATGTCTCAAAAAGACCAATAATAATAATAATAAATATAAAAATGGGAAAATTTGATACCAGGTATGGTGGTATAGTCCTTTAGTCCCAGCACTTGGGAGGCAGAGGCAGGCAGATCTCTGTGAGTTCAAGGCCAGCCTGGTCTACATAGTAAGTTCCAAGCCAGCTGGGGCTGCAGGGAGACCCTGTCTCAAAAAATACAGAAAAAGGGGGAAGGTGGAATTATCACATGTAATTCCCTCACCTCTGGAGTGTTGAGATTAGTGTGTGCCATCAGACCCAGCTACAGTCCACATTTAGTAAATGACTATATCACCCTATGACACTGTCTCCCAGCCTGGGTATGGAATAAATTCTGTTCCATGTGGCCTCTCTAGAAAGAAGTAAAGACACAGGAAACCTTGGGGCAGTAGAAGCTGAACCCCCCCCCACCTTGCTGTTCAGCTGTGCTGCAGAGTGCAGTACCTTCACCTCCCCAGCGGCTCTGAGTCTGACCCACAGGACAGAGAGACAAAACCCTAGCCAAACACACACTTAGACCCCCGACATCTCCCCATCCCTTCCATCCTGTCAGCAAGCATTGGCTGAACATCTGTTACACGCTGAGCCCTGTATTCAGTGCGACGCCTGAGCAAGCACTCCACCCAAGGATGCACATGTCCTACTTTCATGGAACATTGGGTTTGATGGATGAGAATAACATGAAGAATTGCTTATTCAAATAGAAACAACGTATTTCAGCTAAATGTTACCAAAGGGGGAAAAAAACCCAGGGTACTATAGGAAGAAAAATACAGAGGGACTTATCCAAGGTTGGGTCTGGAGCACCTTCCCCGGACTGGCGTTTCAGGTTGAGCTTAATGGTAGATGGGATCACTGAGTGGGATGGAGGGAGAGATGAGTGTGTGAGGAGGAGGCGAGAAGAGCATCTGGCAGGCAGAGGACTTGGGGGAAGCCCTGAGGGTGCCCTAGTTGTCCTAGAAGCTGAGTTAAGGAAGGCCAGGGGGCAAGCCATGAGCTGAAGTGGGAAGCCTTACAGGGGGCTGAGGGTGGAGTCAGATTGTACAGGGCCTAAGAGATCGTATTACAGGTTTTTGCATCTATTCAAAAGGCAGTGGGAGAATCCTCCTCATTTTTTCTACGTGTCCATAGAAGAGTTAATAAAGTGGTTGTTTGATCACCATCAAAGGTTTATGCATTGATGCCCCTTTGAGTTCTGCATTCCTTTCAGAGTAGTCTCCACTGGCAGAGCCCCCAGGATGCTGCTCACTGATCCTGACTGCTTGGCACTCTCACCTGTGGGGAAATCACTCCCATCCCAGTGAGATCAATAGAATATGCAGATAAGGATCATGTGTCACTGTGTGAAAGGTGTATTATAAGACTTCCATTATTATTTCTCTTAATCATTCATTGTGGGGAAGCCAGCCCTGTCATCAGAACACCCAGGTAGCTTCCAGAACAGTTCACAGGGTGAAAGCGAGGCCTCACCCAGCATCCATGAGTAGGTTTGTAAAGAGTCTTCAGCCTTTTGATGACTACAGCCTTCTCCATGGCCTGACCACCAGGTCCTAAGAGAGCCTCAATCAGCCACCTGCTTAACATAAACATCCCAGGATCCTGATCCTCAGAGCCATGTAGGATATGATAAATACTTATTTTTTTAATTTTATTTTTATGTGTATGAATGTACTGTCTGCATGTAGGTCTGTGCACCCATGTCGTGCAATGCCACAGAACTCAGAAGAGGGAGTCAGATTCCCCTGGAACTGGAGTTAAATATGGTTCTCAGCCACCATGTGGGTGCTAGGGATTGAACCCAGGTCCTCTGCAAGAGCAGTCGGAGCTCTTAACCACTAGGCCATCTCTCCAGCCCCGATAAATACTTGTTTTAAATTGCCAAAATCTACCCGGGCATGGTAGCACAAGTCTTTAATCCCAGCACTTGGGAGGCAGAGGCAGACAGATCCCCCAATTATGGGGGATACAATCTGCTTTTTAAAATGTATGTGTTGGGGCTGGAGAGATGGCTCAGTGGTTAAGAGCATTGACTACTCTCGCAGAGGACCTGGGTTTGATTCCCAGCACCCACATGGCGGCTAAGAACCGTCTTTAAGCGAGGTCTGGTGGCACACACCTTTAATCCTAGCACTCAGGAGGCAGAAGCAGGCGGATCTCTGAGTTCAAGGCCAACCTAGTCTGCAGAGTGAGTTCCAGGCCAGCTGGGGCTACAGGGAGACCCTGTTTCAAAAAGACAAATAAATAAGTAAATAAATAAATAAAATATATGTGCACATGTGCACAGAAAATATTAGGAAGGGTCTTTACACACTGGAATGTTAATAGCTTTCTTCTAGAAATTGTCTGACTTTTTTTTTTAAAGACTGGGTCTCACTGTGTAGCTCTGGGTGGCCTGGAACTGGCTAAGTAGACCAGGTTGGCCTTGACCTCTTAGAGATCTGTCTGCATCTGCCTTCAAAGTGCTGAGATTAAAAGCATGTGCCACCATGCCCAGCCTGAGTTTCTTTCTAGTTAGTGTGTGGAACTTATAGAATGCAGCTCCACGGAGCTATTTCTGCTATAGCCTGAGACTCTGCTGTCCTGACCTTTGGTTTATATCATCATCATCATCATCATCATCATCATCATCATCATCATCATCATCCCATAGAGGGGACCATATACCAAGCCTAGCACCTGCTTGGTAGGCCCTCAAACCCCAAACCCTGCACTCCTACCAACTCCCCAGGACCCTAAGACTGCTGGTCCTGGAGCCTCAGTGAGAGCCAGGGTCAGACCAACCTTGGATTAGACTTGGGGCTCTGGGCGTAAATCCTGATTTTTTTCTTTAAGATGTAGCTCACCCTTGGAAACTACACTCTGCCTTGGTCTTAGAACCCCATCTGTAGAACACCTCTCCAGGCACTGAAAGCTCCCTTCAAATAGTTTTTCAGGTAAATACCCCTGTTCTTCAGAGGTACATACTGACGTCCCCCATGTCTGAGTCTGTGAGAGAGGGTCGTCTACCTAGTCTCTTCTTTAGGACTGTGTCTCAGCAGTCCCTATTTCCACCAGGAGATGGCAGCAGAGGACCAGGAGAGTCCTATAGGGAGGTTTCACCAACTAATCCATTGACAGGTGGGCATTTGTAGTTTGTGTCTCCTTCCCGCCCTCCCTCCTTCCCTCCTTCCCTCCCTCTCTCCCTCCCTTACCCGTCTGTATTGATAGCTGAATCCAGGACTTTTCACAGCTAAACAAGCCCACTACCATTCAACTACATTCCCAGTTCTTTTAAAATATTTCTATTTTGAGAAAGAGCCCACTAAGTTTTCCAGGTTGGCCTTGAACTTATTCTGCAGCCGAGCAGTCTTTGAACTTGTGATTCTTCTGCCTCAGCCTCCCCAGTAGCTGGAATCACAGGCATGACCTTTTTTTTCTTTCTTTCTTTTTTTTTTTTTTTTTTTTTTTAGACAGAATCCTTCCTGTATGAGCCCACCAACGACCCCAACTTCTCCATCAATCGGCCTGTCCCTACCTTCCAAATAGCTGGAATGACATGCATATGCCATCACAGTCAGCTACTTGTAAACTTTTTGTTGTTGTTGTTTGGGTTTTTTGGCTTTTTGAGACAGGGTCTCCCTGTGTCTCAGCTGGCCTGGAACTCTTTATATAGACCAGGTTGGTCTCAGTCTCACAGAGATCAACCTGCCTCTGCCTCTTGAGTGCTGGGATTAAAGGTATGTACCACCACATCTGGCTCTTGTAAACAGTTTTTAATGTTCATTTAGTAGGTTACAAGACAAACTATTCCAGTTCAAATTCGCATTTTTTTTTTTTTTTTTTTTTTTGGTCTTTTCGAGACAGGGTCTCCCTGTAGCCCCAGCTGTCCTGGAACTCACTCTGTAGACCAGACTGGCCTTGAACTCACAAAGATCCTCCTGCCTCTGCCTCCCCAGTGCTAGGAGTAAATGTGTGCGCCACCACACCCGGCTAATTCACACTTTTTAATTAACTTAAGATCTAGATTCCAATGTTTTCTATCAAACCGAAGGTTTTTGTTTTTGTTGTTGTTGCTTGTTTGTTGTCTTTTTGAGACAGGGTCTTCCTGTAGCCCTAGCTGTCCTGGAACTCACTATGTAGACCAGGCTGGCCTTGAACTCACAAAGATCCACCTGCCTCTGCCTTGAACTCACAGAGATCTGGCTGGCTTTGCCTCCCAAGTGCTGGGACTATAGTGGTACGGTACCATGCCCAGCCCAAACTGAAGTTTTATGCTTTGGGCAGAACTCAGAATTGAGGAGGTAGCCTAGCACTATGGTGCATGTCTGCAGTCCCATCCCAGCATTTGGGAAGCTGAGGCTGGATGACCAAGAGCCCGAGGTGGGTCTGGACTACGTAATGGAGACTGTCTAAAAAAAAACAAAAGTCAGAGGCTGGGTGTGGCACATGCCTTTAATCCCAGCACTTGGGAGGAAGAGGCAGGTGGATCTCTGTGAGATTGAGGCCAGCCTGGTCTACATAATGAGCTCTAGGCCGCCTGTGACTATTGGGAGACCCTGTGAAAACAAACAAACAAACAAACAAACTAACTAACTAACTAACTAACTAAATAAATAAATAAATAAATAAATCCAAAACCATGCAAGGATCTTACCTGGCACCCACCTCACCGTAGCACTAAAACTGGAGTTTCAAGTCGTTGTGAAGGGACAGCACACTGGAGCGAGGTGGTAGTTGGCCTGTGAGTCAGGCTGCAGCTGGGGTCCCCACATTTCTTTTACATCTCATCTTCGTGGCTTCAGACGTAGTACCCCATTTTACACTGCTGGAGACAAGCCCACTGAGCTTGGCTCCATGGTATTGTGCTCGTGAAGCAACAGGACTGCGACCCAGAGCCTGTGTCCACTCTTCTGCACCCTCCGCCACTCTTGATGGCACAGTGATACTGGCCTCAAACTCTTTTTAAATTAAAAAAAAAATTACTTTGTACTTTTTGTGTGTGTATTTGTGTGCTTTGCCTGCATGTGCGTGAGTGTATACTTTGCATGCAATACCGTCAAGGGCCACAAGAGGGTGTTGAATCCCCTGGATCTGAGTTATGAACAGTTGTTAGTCATCAGATGGGTGCTGGGAACTGAACCCAAATCCTCTTTAAGAGCACCTGCTCTTTAACCACTGGGCCATCTTTCCAGCCCCAGGCTTCAAACTCTTGATCAATATATATATATATATATATATATATATATTTTAGTTTTTTAATTATTATTATTATTTTATGTGTATTGAGTGCACTGTCTGCATGTAGGTTGGTACACCCATGTCATGCAATGCTGTGGAGGTCAGAAGAGGGTGTCAGATTTCCCTGGAACTAGAGTTAAAGATGGTTCTTAGCCTCCATGTGGGTGCTAGGAATCGAACTTGAGTCCTCTGCAAGAGCAGTCGGTGCTCTTAACCACTGAGCCATCTCTCTAGCCCTTGATCAATTATTTTTGCCAGCTGAGACATTTCCACACAACAGGGAGGAGGGTTTGTGGTTGAGATGAACTCAGCAGAAGGTTTGAATTTAGATTACCTTGGGACCACGATGGTCAATGGTTTCTAGAATGGTTATCAAGACTGCTGGTGAGGCTGGAGAGATGGCTCAGTGGTTAAGAGCATTGGCTGTTCTTGCAGAGGACCTGGGTTTGCTTCCTAGGACTCACATGGCAGCTAACAACTGTCCATAACTCCAGTTTCAAGAGATCTGACACTCTTCCGGCCTCTGCAGGCAATGGATGCATGTGGAAATGGATACTTACATACACATAGGTGAAACACTCGTACACATAAAATAAAAATAAATAAATAAAAAAATAAGACTGTTAGCTTGCTGAGAGTGGAGGAAAGCAGAAAGGTTTTTTCAGAGTTGAGGTGGGGTGCAGAACCTGTACATACTAGCTAAGAGGTATACCACTGAGCTGGCATTCCTAACCCCAAACAGCAAATTCACTGAGCTTGACAGAAACTGCTTCTAGGCTGTTTGTTTTTGATGATTTCTTTTTCACTCTAGCAACACCGACCCAGCTTCCTCAAGCACACCAGTCCTGCTGGGGTCCTGGGATTTCCCCCTGCAGTCCCTTTCCCCACATCACACTTCCTCATTTCCTTAAGGTGTTGTCAAGTCTCTGCTCAAAAGACTGCCCAGGCCACCCCTACTGTCCAGGCCACTTTGCATGGACTTCCCATTTAGCTGTGTGGACTTCCTTCCTCTGCTCTATCATCTCCTAACATACTAGATAATTTATTTCTTCATTATTCTTGACTTCTTTTTGCGTTTACTATGCTGTTATGATCACGTTTATTGTCTTAAATATAAGCTGTGTAATCACTCCATTTGTAAAAAACACTCCTCTGCCATATCCACAGGGCCTGAAACAGTGTCATAGAAGGGACTCAATACTGAATGAATGAATGAATGCATGAATGAATGACCATATGTGCTATCTTGATGGTGTCAAACATGCACTGGATCTATAAGAGAAATATTATCCAATGGACCTATGAAAGTTATGCCCTGTTATGTGGGGAGATGTGATCAACCATGATAAGTAGTGCCCTGTAATGTGACAGAACATCAAAGAAAACATGCAACATAGGAGTACACATCTGTAGTAAGCGACAAGATGTACCACACATACAATGGGAACATGACAGGCCTGGGCAACAGAGGTGGCAGACACTTGTCATCTTTGGGCTGTGGGACTTCCTATGCCTGCTCATTACCCGGAAGAGGTATCTTTGGATGAGGCTCATCCCAAACGATTTTCTTTTTTTTTTTTTTTTTTTTTTTTTTTTTTTTTTTATGTGTATGAGTGTACTGTCTGCATGTAGGTCTGTGCACCCATGTCATGCAATGCCACGGAGGTCAGAAGAGGGTCTCCAATTCCCCTGGAACTGGAGTTCTCCTGGAATTGGAGTTACAGACGGTTCTTAGCCGCCATGTGGGTGCTGGGGATCGAACCCAGGTCCTCTGCAAGAGCAGTTGGTGCTCTTAACCGCTAGGCTATCTCTTTTCTAAGAATAGAATATATTTGGGGGCAGCAGTTAAGAACACTTCCTACTAATTGGGAGGCAGAGGCAGGTGGATCTCTGCGAGTTCAAGGCCAGCCTGGTCTACATAGTGGTTCCAGGCCAGCTGGGGCTACAGGGAGACCCTGTCTCAAAAAGAGCAGCCACTGTACACACATGGCATGTAGGTAAAACATTCATACACATAGAATAAATAAGACTTCAAAAAATAGATTATCCTTTACTTACTATTTGGCAATTTTGTACATGTAAGCAACATATGTTGTTGATCATATGCACACCCCCTTCTCCCTTCCATTCCCTCCAAACACCCCTACCACTCCCCCCTCACTTTCACGGATCTCTTTGTGCCTCTGACTCTGTCTTAGTCTCTGTCTCTGTTTCTCTCTTTCTAGTAACCACAGAGTCCAGTTAGTGCCGCCTGTTGGAACACTGACTGGCTTTGCTGGCTTGATCTTGAGCAGGTAGCCATAGCTGTTGTGGGTTCATGGTGCAGGGCCATGTCATGCCAGAGACAGCATTTCCCAGCTCTCTTCTCCATCCTCTGCTTCTTATATCCTTTCTTTCCTCTCTTTTGAAGCCATTCCCTAAGCCTTGGTGAGGTGGGGGAGGTAGGGGAGGTGTGTGGCACAGATGTCCCATTTAGGGCAGAGCACTCAGTGGTCACTTCTTCTCAGTATTTGACAAGTCTTTGCACTAACTGCTGAGAGAGAAGCTTTCTCTGACCACTACTGAGGGCAACACTCATCCCACGTGATTTCTGCTTTTCTTGGTTAATCTACCCAAGGTGCTGATTTTTTAAAAACCATCTCAGCTTCATTGATTGTTCGGATTGTTTTTCTAGTATGCATTTCATTTACTTCTGCTCTGTTCCTTATAATTTTCTTTCTTTCTAACTTTGGCCTTTGTTCTTTCTTTCCATCCTCTGCCCGTCTCCTTTTTCTCCCTCCCTTCCTGGGCTCAGGCAATGCTCCTGTCTCAGCCTCCTGAGTGAGGGCACTTCAGGGATGTACCCTTATGCTGAGATTGTCAGGTTAGTCTGGTTTGGGGTTCTTTCTTTTTTCTTTTTTGGAACTCACTTTATAGACCAGGCTGGCCTTGAACTCATGGAGATCCTCCTGCCTCTGCCTCCCAAGTGCTTGCTCGAGGTCTCCCGTCTTTGTTAGGTCGGTGCTTTTCACCCCGTAAACTGAAACCTGTGTGACAGTGAATTGGTTCTGCACCATCTCACATATGTTTGGGGTTTTCAGGCCTGGAGATGGAATCCAGGGTCCGTTGTATGCTGGCCAAGCAGCCTCCCTCTGAATTCCATCCCAATCCATCTTGCAAGTTTTGGTTTGTCGCTCACTCATTTAAACTAGGCTGGGCTTGAACGCACAGACATCCACCTGCCTCTGCCTCCTGGGTGCTGGAATTAAAGGCATGCGATTCAATGCCTGGCCTAATCTGTAGACTTTAAAAAATTTCTTTAACTTCTTCTCTGGCCCATTGGTTAGTCAGAGGCACATTGTTTAATTTTGATATATTTACACATTTTCAGAAGTGCCTCATACGGTTGACTGCATTTCACAGGGTTGTGACTGGAGAGCTCAGACTGATAGGATTTCAGTCTTCCTCAGTCCACCGTCTCATCCTGTAGCCTTCCCCTGTGAACACTCTAAGCATGCTCTAGGAGAACAGGCTTTCTGCTGCTGCTGGGTTAGAGTCTGTATATGTCTGCCAGCCCTACTTGGTTTCCAGTAAAGTTCAAGTCCAATGTCTCTTTCTTGACTTTCAGTCTGGGCAATCTGCCTACTGCTGAAAAGGAGGTCACACAGCCCCCTAATCTTTATTGTGTTGTGGAATCCCATGTGGATCAGTTCTGTGTTTTGATGATAGAGATGCAGTTTTTGCTTCTTGAGACTATTTAAGCCGGGCATGGTGTTGCACGCCTTTAATCTCAGCACTTGGGAGGCAGACACAGGCAGATCTCTGTGAGTTCAAGGCCAGCCTGGTCTACAGAATGAGCTCCAGGCCAGCTGGGGCTACAGGGAGACCCTGTCTCAAAAAGACGAAAGAAAGAAAGAAAGAAAGAAAGAAAGGAAGGAAGGAAGGAAGGAAGGAAGGAAGGAAGGAAGGAAGAAGTATATTTAATAATGGGAGCTACAGGTGAAATTTAGGTGAAATTTGGTAGAGTGCTTTCCCAGCATTCACAAAACCCTGGGTTTGATCTCAGTACCACATAAACTGGGTGGTGACACATGCCTATAATCACTACACTTGGGAGGCTCCTGGAGTTAGAGGCCAAGCTGAGCTACATAGTGAGACTAGCCTGGGCTACAGAGCTGTATTGTTTTTTTAAGGGGAGAGGGTTGGAGAGATGGCTCAGCAGTTAAGAGCACTGACTATTCTTGCAGAAGACCCAGGTTTGAATCCCAGCACCCACATGGTGACTAACAACTGTCCATAATGCCAGTTCCAAGTGATTTGACGGCCTCTTCTGTCCTCCAAGGGCATTGCATGCATGGTTGCACTTACATACGTGCAGGCTACACACATACACATAAAAAAGAATAAATAAATTTTAAAAAGAATGTACACACACACACACACACACACACACACACAAAGAACGTGCACAACTTAAAAAAAATAGAACTTGGGTTGAGGACTGCCTCTGTTGGCCAGAATCAAAATTGTTTTGAGAGAGATTGTTATTCTCTGGCATAGAAAAAGCACCTCAACGGACAGGTTTTTCTGGCAGCTGGCCAGAGAGCAGAGGGGAAGAAACCCTTGAATGAAAAAAGTTAGTGCTCGCTTCGGCAGCACGTATACTAAAATTGGAACGATACAGAGAAGATTAGCATGGCCCCTGCGCAAGGATGACACACAAATTCATAAAGTGTTCCATATTAAAAAAAAAAAAAAGAGTTAAAGAGGCTCTTCAGAGTGGGCTAGAGTCTAGATATGGGGATCCTCAGAGACCCCCAGGAGGGGAAGAGAAACCCAGCTGCAGATGGGTTTCAGAGTTGGAAAGCCCACCAGTCAGGGATGGGAACCACACACTGTGCCGTGCTCCAGGGTGTGGCTCTGAGCACTGTGCTGTGCTGGGCTGTGAAGTTTCCCTAGATTTGTATCAGGGCCATTGATGGGACTGGGAGGTGGCAGGACAAGGGCTTTTGGGTCCCATAGGTTCCTGTGTTCATGGCCATGAGAATTTGCCTGTCCTGGGTGAAGATCTGGGAAGCATTTGGCAGCTGGGAGGTGGCTCACCTAGGCATGTCAGCTCACTCCTCCTACAGACCTGGCACAACTCCTTCATAGGGTTACAAAAGCTGCCTGTGGTGATCCAGGTCTTGGGGACAGCACTCTGGACTGGGGTGACATGTTCAGTCATTTATAATTGTCATCTTTATACCTGTGTTTAGCAGGGTTGCACAAGGCAAGCTACACTGCATCCCCCTATGTTACCTGCTGTGATGGTTGCCAGGATCTAGAGTTACCTGGCCTTTTAACCTGCTTATGGGACATTGTCTTGACTGCTTTGATTGGGGTGGAAAGACTCATCCACTGTGGGTGGCTCCACTCCCTGGCTGGGATCCTGGATGGTATAAGTGCAGAAAGGAGCTAATCAGCAGTATGCCTTCATTGCTCTCTGCCTCCTGCCGGCAGACACATGACCAGCTCCATTAGCTCCCACTGCCTTGACTCCACCATGATGCACTGTACCTCCAACTGTCAGCCAACATAACCTCCTCCTTCCTTATGTTGCTTTTGTCAGTATTTTTTTTTTTTTTTTGCTTTTGTCAGTATTTTTATCATAGCAACAGGAAGAGTAACTGAGATTCCTGGCCAGGATGCCTGAATGGTCCATTCCCCTCCTGTTACCCTGGATTTCCAGGAAGAGTGAGAGGTATACAGCAGCCTGTGGGCATGCTGGGGTACTGTGGGGAGCTGGAAGGAGGGCAGGGGCTAACAAATAGAGGAGTTGGGAGCTGATGTGGGCAGGAGGGGTCAGGTGCAAAAGTTAAAGGCACCTGCAGGAAACTGCACAGCTGTGCAGACAGGCACCTGGCCTCTCCCCCAAACTGTCTGATTTCTATTAAGGGGAAGGGTGAACTCAGAGGTCTGCCAGGAGTCGGGGACTCACAGGCTGCTGGTACCTGAATGGGTCTCTGATCTCTTTTTAGCTGTGGTTAGGAGGACATTTATTGGCCTTGTTTCATCTAGATCCTGCATGAGGCTTTTGCAGAGGCAAAGATCTGCTCCCTGTGCCTCTGTGTGAGTGAAGCTGCACGTGGAGTGTGGCACTGTTCAGTCTCCTCTCCGACAAGGCTGGCTTTTGTCCTTCAAGCCCCTGCAAACCCCAGGTCCCAGGTCTCCAACTGGTTTCCATGGTCCTCTTTTCTGGTACATTTCTCTTTCGTTTTGTAGCTAGGAGGAGGGAGGGTTCCACTCCCCTCCAGCTGAGGACTCCGGAAATCTCCCCCAGGGCTGGAAATGTCACAAGGCCCCACAGAAGCAGCTGGTGAGCAGACACAAGTGAAAGCTACCACCACCCGGAAACCTGGGACTTGAGTCTAGCCAGGACAGTCAGTGACGTCACCCCTAGGGAGGTCAGAGCTTGCTCAAAGTATGACTCTTCAGCTGGGAAGTAGGAAAGTTGGTCTAGCCTGGTCTGAATTCTTTTTTTTTTAATTTTTTAATTTATTTTTTTTGTATGTGTATGAGTGTACTGTCTGCATGTAGGTCCCTGCCGTGGAGGTCAGAAGAGGGTCTCAGATTCCCCTGGAACTGGAGTTCTCCTGGAATTGGAGTTACAGATGGTTCTTAGCCACCATGTGGGTGCTGGGGATCGAACCTGGGTCCTCTGCCAGAGCAGTTGGTGACCTTAACCGCTAGGCTATCTGTCCAGCCCCTGGCCTGAATTCTTGATTGCAAGTGTCAATATGCCAATTCAGGATAGTTTGGTGAAAATGAGGGCATGTTATTATGGTCAAAGAAAAATGAAGCCAGGCTCTGAGAGAGACAGCAGCTGGGCCCCAAGGAACAAACTGAACCAGGCAGTGGAAACTGCCAGAAATTTCTGTCTCTACACACACACACACACACACACACACACACACACACACACACGCTTACACAAAACCGGGTACAGTGGCGTATGCCTGTGACTTCAGTACTCAGGAGGTCAAAACAATAGACAGTAAGTTCAAGGCTAGCCTGGGCTACATAGGGAGGCTGTGGTGTGTGTGTGTGTGTGTGTGTGTGTGTGTGCGCATGTGTGTGGTATTATCCCATAGCAGTGCAGTGCAGCTAGGCGACCAAGAAGAAGCCGTCTCAGAGGCTGCAGTCCTCCCTCGTAGGGTCGTCTCTGCTGTAGACAGGAGCTATGTGCTCAGCCCCTAGAAAGTGGTTCTCAGACGAGAAGGGGAGAAAAGGGAAGGAGCTTCATCTACCTTTCATCTCTCCTGTGAAGCAACTGCAAACTCTCTCCTGGCTCCTAAATTACTGCAGTTCAAATAAGCTGCAACCTCTAAAAAGTCCCAAACCAGACCCTTTACTGGACAAGGCCTACATTCACTCAGATGGCCTTTGCCAGCAGGGAAAGCTCTTGAGCCTAGTGGCAGCAAACTGAGTTCTTTAAACTTTTAAATTTAAAATCAGTCTGGTCACAGGAAGGTACAAAGTGGGACAAAGGGCAAAGAACCCACCAAGTGGTGGTGCCAAGCAGTCAGACTCAGTCAAAAAAAAAAAAAAGATCAAGGCCAGCCTGGTCTACTTAGCAAGTTCTAGCCCAGCTGGGGCTACAGGGAGACCCTGTATCAAAAAGACCAAAAAAAAAAAAAAAAAGAAAAAAGAAAAAGATCCTAGGGGCTCAGTGGGCCAGGGGCTTGCGTGTATGAAGACCTGAGTTTGAATCTCCAACATCACGTAAAGTGCTCCCCATGGAGCACTTTATGCCTGTTATCCAACTGAAATGGTGCCCACATGCACACCCCCCACATGTGCACACATGCACGCCCCTCCCACATGTGCACACATACACGCCCTCCCACATGTGCACATATGCACGCCTCCCCACATGTGCACAATGCACCCCCCCACATGCACATGTACGCCCCCCCACATGTGCACACATGCACGCCCTCCCACATGTGCACACATGCACGCCCCCCCACATGTGCACACATGCACGCCCCCCCCACTGTCCTTGCTTCATTTATGTTGCTGTGATAAAATACTCAGACAAAAAGCAGCTTAGGGGACAGAGGTTTACTTGGCTCATGATTCCAGGTGGCAGTCCCTCACTGCAGGGACATCACAGAGGCATGAACTTGAAGCAGCTGGTCAATCCACAGTCAAGAGCTGACAGAGTGAGTGCATACAAGCTTGCTCTGTCCACAGGACTGGATGCCTCGGCAGTCCCAATATGGTGCTGAAGGCCTGGACAATTCTGGAAAGTGGCTGGCTTTCTGTGAATGTTGGAAACCTGAAGAATCTCATTCTATTATCAGCAAAGGAATCCACAGAGGCAGCAACAAGGTAGATGAAGTTGCTGGTAAGAGTGAAGGGCAAGCCAGCAAAAACCAAAACAGCTTCCTTCTTCCACCAGCTCTGGGAGGTTGTCCTGTGTGTGCACAGGCACACAAACACACAGAGACACACACGTAATAAATTTTTTTTTATTAATTTTTATTTATTTCTGTATGTGTATGAATGTACTGTCTGCATGCAAGTCTGTGCACCCGTGTCGTGCAATGCCGCGGAGGTCAGAAGAGGGTCTCGGATTCCCCTGGAACTGGAGTTCTCCTGGAATTGGAGTTTCAGACGGTTCTCAGCCACCATGTGGGTGCTGGGGATCGAACCCGGGTCCTCTGCAAGAGCGGTCGGCGCTCTTAACCGCTAGGCCATCTCTCCAGCCCATAAATTTTAAAGATACAAACAAGACCCCAAAGCTCTCCCTGTACAGTGGCACCTACCTCTCGTGACCTCACCCCTACTGAGTCTCCATCTCCATAATTTTGAGGAGTCTGAAGCCTAGCTCTCCCAGCTGGGAGACCTTGTCTGAGTCATTTCTCTCCTCCGGATGTTGATTCCTCATTAAAAGTGAGGCCAGACTGTACTAGGTCGGCATTCCTCCCACATTTCCAAGAGATGAGAGAACTCAGTGTTCCTGGGGACTGAGAAGGAAGTTGGGGTTTTATGGTTCTGGACCAGAGGTGAGTGCTACATTACACCGTGATGGAGCAGCTTCTTTGCTTTCGGTCCTCTAGCCTGAGAGTTTAGCTTAGGTGAGCTGGGGACTTCCAGTGTGGGTAGGTGGTATTTTCGAGACTTACCTGAATGTGGAATGTTTCCACTGTCCCTTAAAAAAAAGGGGGGGGGGGCTGGAGAGATGGCTCAGCAGTTAGGAGCACTGACTACTCTTGCAGAGGATTTGATTCCCAGTACCCACATGGCAGCTAAGAACCATTTTAGACCAGGCAGGGTGGCACACGCCTTTAATCCCAGCACTTGGGAGGCAGAGGCAGGTAGAGCTCAGTGAGTTCAAGGCCAGCCTGGTCTACATAGCGAGCTCCAAGCCAGCTGGGACTAAAGAGAGACCCTGTCTAAAAAAAAAAAAAAAACCCTCCCAGAATTGAATTTTTAGGGACTACACTTTGAGTCTTGCTGCTTCAAGCTCCCTCTGAGGAAGGCCTCGTGCCTGCTTGTGCTCATCCCTTATAGTGAAAGGACTGTGTTCCCTAAAGATACATCACCCTGAACTCAGGATGAAAGCTTATTTGGGATCTGTCCTTGTGGACTTGCAGGTGACACCATCCTGGGAGGGGGTAGATGAGCCACCAGTCCACAAAAAGTGTCTTATCAGATAGAGGACACGAGGCAAAGTTTCCGCAAAGTAGCAGTAGAGTTTGGAGGTCAATCCCTAGCGCAGTGACACCAAGGATTGCAGCAGCCATCAGAAGCCAGGACAGGGTATGGAATGACTTCTCCCCAGAGCCTGTGGAAGGAGCAACACCTTCAGGTCTCACCTGAACCTGCTGTCAAAGCCACCCAGTCCGTCAGTGGTTACGATAGTGCTGGGAAATGAATACAACTGTGGTTACGAAGCTTGAGCTTCTGAGGTGAGTCTCTTGAGCCACACGGTGTCTTTCCTCAGGGCCCTTGCACATGTTGTCCCTAGGGGAGACCCTACGAAAACAATTTCCTGTCCACATCATATGCACACGTTTTGCCCCAGCACTGAGCATACAGTGGAACACAGACTTACTTGTTGGGTTATCTTATTACTGTACATTTAATGGGGGGGGGTGGCATTGTGTTTGAGGTGCCTCCTGCTTCTTCAGGCTTCAGAACACCGTCTGACACATGGAAGGAGCTCAGTGAGCACTAACTAAAGAAAGGAAGGAGGAGAAAGGGAGAAGAAGAGAGAGCAAGCACTCAGCACCTCCTTCTAGGCTAGGGACTGACGTCATAGATGGCGCTGGGGGTCTGTGGGAGTATTCCCTCAGAAGACCTTTCTGGCTTTTCTTCTCAGGTGGCCATAGCCTCTGGGGTCTGCAGGTGGCCAGTGTACAATGCCTACCATGAGCTGGGCCTGGTGATAGTCTGGTGACCGTGGAAAGTCCCTGACCTTGAAGGAGTCCAGAGGAAGAACACAATCTATAAACACTTAAGCCCAGAAGTAGACAAGGCGGTCCTAACCTCAGAGACACGCTGAGCACATAAAGCAGGGTGGTGTCCGGGAGGGACAGGGGACTGGCTTCTGGCAGAGTGCCAGGGAGGGCCCTGGGAGAGCCGCAGCTGACCCGGAGCCTGAATGATGAAAACGGCGGTATATTGAAGGCCCAGAGTGAGGGAGAAGGTGAGCGTGGGGAGTTAAGTTCAAACAGAAACCCTTCAAAGATCAAATGCCTGGAGGCAGGCTAAACCTGGGACAGGTAAGCAGAGTCTTAAAGAAAGGACTGAGAAAAATAGGCGAGGCTAGGGTGGAAAGGAAGAACCACACCTCTAAGTTCCACAGGTTACAGGCTGGGGGTGCCCTTTGCCCCAGCGTGGGAGCCACCATTGGAGAAGTGAGTGTCGCATTTATGCTTCAGGAAGATCCTTGGAGGTGGTGGGGGAGGGAGAGTGCTGCAACTCTGTGGTAGAACACTTGATTAGCATGCTCGAAGCGCTAAACTCAATCCCAGTAGCGCAGTGGTATGCGTGGTGGGGGGACCTCACCCCAAACCAGGTGCAAAGGTCTATACTGAGACAGGAGGATTGCTGCAAGTTCAATGTTACCTTGAGCTTTGAGCTATATAATGAGTTATGGGCCAGCCTGTGCTATAGTGTTGAGACCCTGTCTCAAATATCTATATATCTATATATCTATATATATAGATATATAGATATATATCTCAAATATACATATACATATACATGTATATATAGATATTTTGTCTTTTCGAGACAGGGTCTCCCTGTAGCCCCAGCTGTCCTGGAACTCACTCTGTAGACCAGGCTGGCCTTGAACTCACAAAGATCTACCTGCCTCTGCCTCCCAAGTGCTAGGAATAAAGGCATGCGCCACCACGCCCATCAGCAAATATCTATTTTTAAACAGCAAATATTACCCTGAGTGCAATCCATAGCAAAAATTGTAGGCGACAAGGTAGAGACTACAGTGGAGGCTGAAATGCCCTGAGAGTCATTGGCACAGCCTGGAGATCAGTGGTTTGTGTGGACTGTGACTGTGAAATAGGAGAAGTAGATATGGGTCTGTCTGGGGGACAACTGGGAGGAGTGACAGGGTGAGGAAAGAAAAACAAGAATACAGCAACTTCTCCCCCCCCCCCCCGCCCGATCTGACCAGTTAGGCATTAGGAGGCCCATCAACCCATGATGGGCCATTCAGAAAGATGCACTGGGGAGGGGGTCATTAGGGGAAGCCAGAGTCCACTTCTGGCCAACCAGATGTCCCATAGACTCCCAGGGAGGGCACTGGGTAGTGAAGTACATACATGTAGAGTTCAAGGGCGGACTCTTGACCAGAAATAAAGATTCAAGCTCCATCAAACAATGGGCGATCTGTGAAGCCACAAGTCGGACGGCTGGCACTGTGGGAGTGAGTAGAGACGGGAACTAGAGAGCCAAAGACAGAGGCCCAGGTCCACCATCACCCTGAGCTGGCAGAAGAGCGGGGAAGATGACAGAGACTGAGAAGCAGTGGGGAGGAGTCAGGGCAAGTGGAGGCAGACAAGCGTGGGGGTCGCTGGGGCAAGAGGCAGACAGGCGTGGGGGTCGCTGGGGCAGGAGGCAGACAGGCGTGGGGGTCGCTGGGGCAGGAGGCAGACAGGCATGGGGGTCGCTGGGGCAGGAGGCAGACAGGCGTGGGGGTCGCTAGGGCAGGAGGCAGCGGCCGGCCTTGTGGGTGAAACACCAGTGAGAGCCGAGGTCGGGGACCTTTGGCTTCTGCAGAATTGATGACCTAGATGGGAATGAGGGGCAAAGGGCAGGAATGCAGATGAGGGAAGTGGACAGCAGACGACAGAGAACTGAGGGTTTCGAAGAAGTGGGTGATGGGGCACCAAGCATGGTGAGGCTTCCGGGAGAGCAGAGAACTCACAGGACTGAGGCCCGAGACAGAGACTCAGGGTACGGCTGGATCCCAGGACGGCAAAAGGCGTGCAGGGCCGGAGAAGACAATGGGTTGCCCCTGTGCGAGGCCTTCCATTTGTTTCCTTTGAAGTATGCAGAACTGGGGCTAGGGCGTGGGAGATCTAGGGAGTGCAGGTCTCGGTGAGTCACCTCAGGAGACCTGTGGGCAGGATTGGAAGTGTGTCCACTCACACAGTGAGCTGCTTCTTAGGCAAAAGACCATTTTTTTTTAAACTTTTTGAGACAGGGTCTCTCTGTAGCCCCAGCTGTCCCGGAACTCACTATGTAGACCAGGCTGGCTTTGAATTCACAGAGATCTACCTGCCTCTGCCTCTGCGTCCTGAGTGCTGGGATTAAAGGCACCCAGCCTGCAAAACAAAAACAAAAACAAAACAATTTAACCAGAGTCTTGGATCTTGCCAGGTGAGCAGGGTGGATGGAGAAGCAGGAAGAAACCGTGGATGTGGGACGGTGATGATGAAAGGATGTGACTGAGAGGGTTTGAAGGCCAGGAGCCCGGCGTAAGCCAGACCTGATGGGGCACAGCAGGTGACGCCCAGAATGAGAGGTCGTGAGGACGCTGTCCCGGGGCTCTGCACTGCAGGCAGGTATAAGAACGCTGTGGGATTTGCAGATTCTCCCACTCTCCCACTGGCCCTCCCCGTCTGTGGAGTCAGAGATACACCCCACTAGAGCCTGTGGAAGGGGCTAACCTCTTTCTTGTCCGAATGGAGAACTGGAGATGTTGGATGCAGAAAGTAAAATGTCAGAAGCTGGAGCTTCTCAGGCTGGAGAGATGGCTCAGCCGCTTAGAACGCTGGCTGCTCAGCATTTGGGAGGCAGAGGCAGGTGGATCTCTATGAGTTCAAGGCCAGCCTGGTTTATAAAGTGAGTTCCAGGACAGCTGGGGCTACAGAAGAGAGACCCTGTCTCAAAAAGAACAAAACAAAACAAACCCCACCACCACCAACAACAACAATAAAATACTGGCTGCTCTTGAAGAGGACCTGGGTTCAACTCCCAGCACCCACATGGTGGCTAACAACGATCCATAACTCCAGTTCCAGGTGATCTGATGCCCTCTTCTGATCTCCATGGGCATTGCATGATATAAGTGGACTTACATATATGCAGGCAATACACTCACTCATATTCATAAAATAAAAACAATAAAAAATTTTAGGGGCTATGTGTCGGAGAGTTGGTTTAGTGGTTAAGAGCACTGGGTGCTTTTGCAGAGGATCTGGGATCTGACATCTTCTTCTGATCTCCTCGAGCATTGCATGACATGGGTACACTTACACACATGCAGGCAATACACTGATATACATAACACGAAAATAATAAAATACTTAAAAAAGAAGGTGGAGCTCTGGCCATCAGCTCCAAGGTGAGGTGACTCTGGCTGCTGTCCCTCCTCCCTCCCTTGTCCAGCAACAGCAGCTCCTCCTTCCTCGTCCCTGGAGCATGCGCCCTTAGCTCCCCTTGACCCCTCCCCCATCCTCTGGGGGACCAGATCTTATTCATTCATTGTGTACTTACTTACTCCTTCATTCATCCACCCCGCCTCTCATCATTCATTCCCAGGGGCGGAATGGCTAAACTTCTGCAAGGGATGAATTCTAGCTCGCTGGCAAACGTTCACCCAGCCAGGTCTTAGCTCACTGCTTCTCATCCAGTCTACACGGTGCCAGTCATGAGTCCCACAGAAGCTGGGCACATGGACTCCTCATGTTCTTCATATGTCTGCAGGTATCCAGGACTTTCTATGTCCATTACTTATATATTCCCCTGGGTCACATACATGCTGTGCGCGCTGTCAATCTCAGTCTCTCTCTAACAGAGCTGAAAATGTATCAACTTTCAGTGACCAAATTTCACATGGTAATGGTCTTTTCAGTTCTAGGGACTGAACTCAGGGCCTTGTGCATATTAGGCAAGTATTCTACCACTGGGATACAGCCTCAGCCTTCATAAATGCCCATAGCTATTGTGCTGGATAGCTTTAGTGTCAACTTGACACACCTGGGTTGAGGGAGCCTCAATTGGGGAATTGGCTCCATTGGATTGGCCTGTGGCCACATCTGTGGAGTATTGTCTGATTGTTGAGCAGTGACAGTATAAGAAGGCAGGCTGGGCATGAGCCAGGGGAGCAAGCCAGTGAATAGCCTTCCTCCATGGTCTGTGCTTCAGCTCCTGCCTCCAGGTTCCTGCCCTGAGTTCCTGCTTTGGGCTCCCTAAGTGATGAACTGTGACCCGGGAGATGTAAGCTGAATAAACTCTTTCCTCCTCAAGTTGGTGTCAGTCAGAGTGTTTTGTCACAGCAATGGAAGACAAACTAGGACAGAAATTGGTACCAGACGAATGGGGTATTGCTGTGATAGACCTGACCTTGGTGTTTTGGGGAAGGATTGTGGAGGCGTTTGGAACTTTGGGCTGGGAAGATCACTGAATGCCTAAAGATCATAGCTGTGGAGCTTGGAGCAGTTTTGCTGAGGGAGTTGTAGAAGATGGAGGCCTGGCTTGTGAAGTTTCTAGTTTCAAAGGGGAGCAGAGATCATCAGGACTGTGTAATCTGTGGGTTCTGGCCAGCTGGGGCTGAAGAATCAGCTATAAGTAACAAGAGACCAGAACCTGAAGGGAAATCTTTGTTGTACTGGGACAACTGATGCTGGTTAGCTGGGGCTGAAAAATCAGCTGTAGGTAACAAGAGACCAGCATCACTGTGGTGAAATCTTCTGGGAAGAATTTCTTCAGGGTCAGCACACAGAAGATATGTTCCAGAAGGGGCCTGAGCCTCCATCTCAAGCCAGAAGCAGGACTTGGTAGTGTGTAAGAGTCTCCTATATGGTTCTGGTGTTGAAATTTGAGGGGGTCACAGAGAGCAGCCGAGGCTTGGCACTGAGAGGTCAGGAAAGACCATTGGTGGAAGTGCACCTCGGTTGCAGTGAAGACCCCAGGATTGCAGGGATCATGGAGAGAAGCTGAGGCTTTGCACCAGGAGAGGTCAGAAGAGGCCATTGGAGAGGGTGCTGCCTCAGTTTCAGTGGCGACCCCAGCGTTTGGAGATGCCGGGACCGTGGGATGACCACCAGGAGCAGTGGCAGGTGTGGAATGGAGTCGGCCTGGGCCTGCGAGATGAGCTGTGTGTGCCACGGACGGCCGAGTCAGAGACGGGGAGCTGCCGAAACCCTTTGGAGCCCAGAAGATTGTGAGTGAGTCCCAGGTGTCCAGCTACTTTGAGCTACTTTGCTGGTCTTAGGTTTTGTTTGAATGTGCCTGATTCTTCCCTTTGAAATAAGACAGTACTTGTTTTGGAATTTACAGCAGCCCACAGTTAAGAGACTTTTAACAGACTGTGAACTTTTAAGTGTTTGGACATTTTAAGGACTGTGGGGCTTTTAAGGTTGTACTGTCTTAGGTTGTGATTAATGTTAACATCATACTTTGGGGATAAGAACTGGAAAGGTGGTGGTTTAATAGTGATGTATTTTGTGTGTCAAGTTGACACAGGGTCAATTGTGCTGGATAGCTTTAGTGTCAACTTGACTCACCTGGGTTGAGGGAGCCTCAATTGGGGAATTGGCTCCATTGGATTGGCTTGTGGCCACATCTGTGGAGTATTGTCTGATTGTCGAGCAGTGACGGTATAAGAAGGCAGGCTGGGCATGAGCCGGGGAGCAAGCCAGTGAACAGCCTTCCTCCATGGCCTGTGCTTCAGCTCCTGCCTCCAGGTTCCTGCCCTGAGTTCCTGCTTTGGGCTCCCTAAGTGATGAACTGTGATCCGGGAGATGTAAGCTAAATAAACGCTTTCCTCCCCAAGTTGGTGTCGGTCAGAGTGTTTTGTCACAGCAATGGAAGACAAACTAGGACAGCTACATATGAACAAATCCCAGTAAACAAATCTCTGCAGTTTATGAAAGCAAGCTTGCCCATTGAAAAAAGCACAAATGCTGCAAAAGTATACAAAGTGAAAAGCTCTCCTCACAATTACTCACCTCACTTCTGCTCCCTGGTGCCAACAGCTCTGCTGTACTGTTCATAACCTTCTAGAACTGTTGGGGGGGGGACTGGGGATTGAACTCAGGGCCTTGCATATGCTAGGTAAGTTCTCTACCACTGACATACATCCCTGGCCCCCTCCCTCCGTTTAAAACATTTTTAATTTTGGGCCAGGTATGGTGGAACACACCTTTCATCCTAGCACTTGGGAAGGCAGAGATCAAGCCTGCTCTACATAGTGAGTTCCAGGCCAGCTGGGGCTATAGGGAGACCTATCTTAAAAACAGGAAAACAAAAATATATTAAAAAAATTTTTTTGAGATAAAGCCAGGCATGGAGGCACACAGCTTTAATCCCAGCACTTGGGAGGCAGAGGCAGGTAGATCTCTGTGAGATCAAGCCCAGCCTGATCTACACAGTGAGTTCCAGGCCAGCTGGGGCTATAGGGAGACCCTGTCTCAAAAGGACACACACACACAAAAAAAATTAGTTTGAGATAAAGTCTCAACTACGTTGCTCAGGCTGGCCTTAAATGTGCTACTAGGCTGGCTCAGATCTGCAATCCTTCTTCCTGAGACCCTTGGGCAGCTGGCATTATAGGAATCTACCATAACTTCTTCTAGATCTTAGAAAGAAAAACACACATTTGACATTTAACATGTGATGGAGTTTATTTTACAAACTGAAGTTGCTCTGAACCTGCCTTTTCTTGCAACACTCAGTGATGGGCCCTGTGACTGGCCAGCACCACAGATCTGCTTATCCTTCCTAAGAAACGCATGGCGTTCACTGTGGGTACACCAGGCTCACAGAACAGGCTCCCATACACAGGTCAATGGACGTGGACTCCACCCCCCGATGCAGCAGGAGACAGGCACCCCCATGAGGTTTATCGGATGGCCCTTCTGCAGGCTCATCCCAAGAAGAGGGGTTGCTGGGTCCCAGGTACCTGTCACACTCCTGGATACCCAAGCCAGGCTGGTGTGCCACACACATACTAGTGGCTTTATAAACATCAGTGGCATGAATGGACAGTATCACATCACTTCTGAAAAGGTGACGTCCTTCCCACTCCCACCAACAGGGAGCAGGGAGGGCACAGAAGTGTTCATTTCAGCCACTGGGTCCCTGCCACCCTGAGCTTCAGGAAAGCCGCTCTCTTTAGGCCATGCTGCTGTTGCTGTGGAGAAATTAAAAGCCCTATGCAACCTTCAGTGACAGGCAGGCAAAACACAGGCTGAAGCTGACGTCCTCCTGCAGGTCTCTGAAACCCGCCATCAGCCTGGGCCTGGAACCCAGCTCCAAGCTCTGCTGCAGGCCCTGTGGGGACTGAGCCCTGTTAAGCCTCTTCCCTGCCACAGGGCTAAATCTTCTTCCCCTTTGGGGTTCACTGCTCCTTGTGGGTGGGCCTGAGCTGCAGTGTTTCGGACCCAGGCTAGGCCGGAAGACCAGGGTGGAGTCTACCATCCTTCTCTGTCCCAGGGATTCTGAGGGAATGACTCTGGAATTAAGCACTCTGTAGGCCCCACTGTGCGTGCTCAGCCACAACCCTCCTCCTCTGACCTCATCCCCATCCTCTCCTAGGAGACGGGCCCAGGCCCCTTCAACCTTAACAGTCATCCGTTGACTAAGCTCGGGTGCTGACCTAGAAAAATAGCAACAGAGCCGGGGAGCTCCGGTCCATTTCTTGGGCGCCACAGATCTGTGAGAACTGAAGGTCAAAGCTTCCATACCTTGAATGTGTAGTTTTTCCAGGCTGGCGATCTGTGCACCCAGTTATCACTGGTGGGAGATTGCCAGTGTCCCCTTAACCCTTGAACTCATCTCCACCTCTTTCCAGACAGAGGCAACTGGGCCAGCCAGCGAAACATTAGTGAGTACATGTGTTCGTGCGCTGCTGTGGAGGTACGATGGGGTCTTCACTGTCCAGGGCAGCATGGGAACATGGCTAGAGCCCATGGAGTTCCATCTCCTACAGGTACAGAAGTGATTCTGTGCATCTTGGAGCGAGCTGCCAGTCCAGACTTGTGTTCCTCCAGCATGGGGCTCTCTGCATCCCACTGCAGGTACCCCAACTCTTGAAATTTTTCTCCTGAATAACCTTTCACTTGGAGTTGGGACAGAGTCCATGGATCCAGCCTAGTCCTCATGACAAGAGGCAGCTGGGAATGGATACGGGTAGAAAAAGCAATAAGTTAAATCCAAGAAGAACCAGAGACATGGTGGGATGGGTGGGGTTAATCCAGGAGTCCCTGAAGTCCTAGGCTTGATCCAGGAAGCATTGCGGTGAGGTAACTCAGAAGGCCGGGTTATCAATGCCTCTTGGCTCACCAGTACAGTCCTCAGGCCTGAGGCTGTAGGGAGGGGGTGGTTCTGTGGGAGTGGACTTCAGAATGACCTGCAGAGGAAAGAGGACACCTGATTTGCTTAGGCCTGGCCAAGGACAGGTAGTCAGGTGTCAGAGCCCGTCCCTGCTCCTGCTGCTTTAACAGTCTGGACAACAGAGGGCACAGCCTGCTCCAGAGCAAGTCAGTGGCTGGGACAGAAACACCCACCTCGCTGTAGGGCGGTGGGAGATCTGAGGAGGTGCTCCAGACCCCCTCTGGTGCATCGGTGGAGGATGGATCCGGGGGTCTCTGATGTTCCATCACAGGGTCCTGCCCTGGTTTTCTGCACTTGTGACAGAAGCGCTTCACCAGGCCGCAGATGCACAAGAGGGGTACCATGACCAGAAAGATGATGACAAAGATCCTGCGGAGGGGGTGACGTCCCCGAGTGCCTGGACTACTCTCCCCCCTCACCCACCCGCATCCTGTCCCGGGTGGACCCAGCCAGCCCTCTGTGGATATGGCGAGGAGCTGTTCCCAAGCTCACCTTATAGGGTCATTCCTGGAGTTCCCTAAATTTTTCTCTATGCAGCATCTGTTGTCACAGCATCCAATGGAGCAGTTTCTGGTCAGGGCAGACAGGGACAGGGAGACACTGCTGACTCAATGTGTCAAGCTGATGAGTCCTGGCTTCCCAAGACACCCATCCCCTCAGGATGTTGGCCACCTTTAGCAGGTGTGGGGGACAGAACCACTCTGAGTTCATTGGAGGGACTGGGGCCAGGACTTGGGAATCCAAGTTCCAGGCTCATCTTTCGACTGGTCTTATATACTTGCTTCTTACTCAGCCTCCCTTTCTCCATCTGTAAAATGGGCAGAGCAAGCATGCTTCTGACCTCACAGGGCAGGCATGGGGTTAGAGGGTGACATTGTCATTTGACTCCAAAGCGGTATTGGAAAGAGGCAGTGCAGAGTGTCCTGGTGCTAAGTCTAGGATGAGCCTGTCCTGGATGACATCTTCAGAGGGAGCCAGAGGCAGATGTGGATATGGACACACACTATATACTCGCCACCCTCCCAGAGGGCCTTTGGTAAGAAGCCTGGGGATTACCAGCTATAAGCCTGCCCCAAGCATCCAGCTCCCAAGGTTGGATGGTTAGGGAGGTGGTGTGGTTCTGATTAGAGAGGATGGGTGAGATGACTGTCCCCTCATCCAGGAAGATAGGGCACAATGTCTGCAGACACCCCTCCCCTCTACCCTGACTGTCAATCACAGCCAAAGTCCCATACTTACAAGCTGTCACAGGTAGATGCAGCCTGTAGAAGAAAAAGACAGGTCAAAGCTCAAAAACTGGGCCTGGGGTTGGGGCTTAGTTGGTGGAGTGCTTGGCTAGGATGTAGAGGCCCTGGGCTCAATCTCCAGTACAGCACAAACCAGGCATGCTGGTGCATGCCTATAATCCCAGCACTCAAGAGATGAAGGCATGAGGGTCAGAAGTTCAGGGCTATATGGCAAGTCTGGGATACTCGAGACCCTGTCTCTATAAAAGAACTGGGGGAATGGGGGCTGGAGAGATGAGATGGCCTAGTGGAGCGCCGACTGCTCCTGCAGAGGACCCAGGTTCGATCCCCAGCACCCACACAGCGGCTGAAAACCGTTTTTAACTCCAGTTCCAGGGGATTCCGATGCCCTCTTCTGACCTCCAAGGCATTGCACGACACGGGTGCACAGACCTGTATGCAGACAGTACATTCATACACATACAATTAAAAAAAAAAAAAAAACTGAGGGAAAGTCTCCACCAAGATGCTGACCCAGGCCTCTCAGTCTTAGACTCAGCCTCTCTTTCCTTCCAGCTACCATGTCCAGGGTCAGGGTCAGTGACTGGAGCAGCCTCTGGCCAGCCAGCTTTCCTTCCTCTTCATTTATCTGCTCCTGCACATGGAAGCTCACCATTCCTGACCACTGGTCTAATTCTGTGCCTAGTATTTGTCATTAGAGTGAGCAGCTTTCCCCTTCCCTGCCAGAGCGACTCAGGGCCCAGCACAAGTCTCTTGCTATCATACCAATCTGATCACTATTAAACAATCTTGTATGAAGCCAGCCCCCTTTAGCAGATCCATGGCTACAAAACCCCAGCAAGCAACCTGAGCTTCCCCTGCTCCCCCTGTGTATCCCTAGAAAAGAGTTCCCCAAACATACCTGCCCTTTCCCTCTTACCCACGCTTCCTCATCCTCGGGTCCTTGCTGGAATCCCCTTCTTGTCTCCCTCTTCAGTACTAGCTCTTCAGGGGACCCAGGGCAGCCAGATAGAATTCCATCCTTTTAATAGCAACACTACGTCTAAGCCTTAATTAGGACTCTCTTCTCCCACATGTTCCAAAGCACTCCCCTCTCTGACTATGTCATTTAAAATCACAGCCACTCTCCTGGTGTTTCTTAACTTCTTTCCATAACTCTTTTTTAAACATTATTTTTATTTTTTATAAGTTTTTTTCTTATTTATTTTTTTTATTTTGTCATCTTTTTGAGACAGGGCCAAGAACTCACTCTGTAGTCCAGGCTGACCTTGAACTCACAGAAATCCGCCTGCCTCTGCCTCCCGAGTGCTAGGATTAAAGGCATGCACCACCACGCCTGGCTCAAAGACCGTTCTCCGTCACCATGTGGGTGCTGGGAATCGAACCCAGGTCCTCTGCAAGAGCAGTTGGCACTCTTAACCACTGAGCCATCTCTCCAGCCCTTAAACATTATTTTTAAAATTTTTAATGTATTTTTAAATTTTATTTATTTATTTTTATGTGTATGAGTGTACTGTCTGTATGCAGGTTGGTGTACCCATGTCGTGCAATGCCGTGGAGGTCAGAAGAAGGCGTCGGATTCCCCTGGAACTGGAGTTAAAGATGGTTCTTAGCTGCCATGTGGGTGCTGGGGATTGAACCTGGGTCTTCTGCAAGAGCAGTCGGAGCTCTTAACTACTAGGCCATCTCTCCAGCCCCAATTTTTAATTATGTGTTATGTATGTGTATGTCTGAGTATGTTCACATGAATGCAGGTGCCCAGAAGACCGGTGCTATCAGATCCCCCCCTGGAGCTGGAGTTACAGGTAGCTGTGAGCTGCCCAACATGGATGCTGGGAGCCAAACTCAGATCCTGTGGAAGACCAGTGAGCACTCTTAAGCCCTGAGCCACCTCTCCACTGCTATTATGGATATCTAAGCTACAGTATATTTTACTTTATCTTGTCAATCAGAATGTGAACTCCCTATGGATGGGGTTTTTCTATTTCTTGACCTAACAGTCAAGGTTATCTGCAGAATGAATGAATGAGGGTACAATGGTTTCATTTCATCTTGGTTGTCCCCAGAGTATGGAGAGAGACAGATGTGGGGACACAGGCAATGGTGTGGGGGTTATCATCAGTCACCCCATCCAGGGAGACCCTGTCTCAAAAATCAGAAAACATAAAAACCAAACCAAAACAAAGAATAAAAAGCCAGCTTTGGCAAGACCTTTACTAACGATAATTAAAACAGCATTTCATTTGCTGAGCACACCAGTAAAAACAAGAGTCACAGCTGAAAGCTGGGGGGGGGTGGCACACAGGAGGCAGAGGCAGGCAGATCTCTGTGAGTTCAAGGCCAGCCTGGTTACATAGTGAGTTCCAGGCCAGCGGAGGCTACAGGGAGACCCTGTCTCAAAAAGACACACACACGCACACACAGAAAAGTCACAGTGGGGGTGGTTCCCTCTCTTCAGGCCCAGTCTTAGTCCCTTCTTCTTACCAGCTCTGCTCTTTTTTTTTTTTTTTTCATCTTCTTGAGACAGAACTGCCTGCCTCTGCCTCTGCCTCTGCCTCTGCCTCTGCCTCCCGAGTGCTGGGATTTAAGAACTAATGGTTAATTGACAGGTTTAATTAACTAGTTGCGATTCTTGTTTTTAGGACGAGGAGGATCCCTTCTTCCAGATTCCCCTGCCCATTTTAACCAGGGAGTGGTCTGGTTTGGGGCAGGTTAGAGCCTGAGGTTTAGGAAATATCAGGTAAAGGTGGGCTTATTCTCACTGATCGTGGGCATTGACAGTGCCTATACTTGGGGCTGCTGGGAGGACCCAGGGCTGACACAGACTAACAGTGCCACGCTTTCCTGAGCCTGAGTCCAGGGATGGTCTTCTGCAGAGGGCTGCAAGTCCGTACAGTAACTGTTCTAGGGAACAGGCTCTGGACTTTTCCCCAGATTTTTAACCGGAAGTAACTTTAAAAAGCTGGAGAGTTGGCCTAGTGGTTAAGCTCTTGTAGAGGACCCAGGTTGATCCCCAGCACCCACATGGCGGCTGAGAACTGTCTTTAACTCCAGTTCCAGGGGAATCTGACACCCTCTTCTGACCTCGGAGGCAGTGCACGACACGGGTGCACAAACCTACATGCAGACAGTACATTCATACACATACAAAAATAAATAAATAAATAAATAAATAAATAAATAAATAAATAAAAATAAAAAGCTGGTTCTGCCCTGGGGGCATGGTGGCACACACCCTTAATCCTAGCACTCAGATAGCAGAGGCAGGCAGAGGCAGACAGATCTCTGAGTCTGAGACCAGCCTAGTCTACATTGCAAGTTCCAGGCCAGCCAGGACTACACAGTGAGACCATCTAAAATTAACCCAGGGCACTTGAAGAGTCTGGATAAGAGGAATAGAAGCTTGAGGCAGGGCTCAAACTGCCTGCCTAAAGGAATCACCCATGTCAGAGGCCACTCAGCTGGGTAGGCTGTGTGGACAAGCTGGAACTCTACCCCAGAATAGTGAGTCACTACTCCAAAGAGAGGTTAGGGAGCCTCCTCTCCCCGAAGACATGGCAGAGAAAGTCCCAGAGAGGGCTGATACGTCCCCAAGGTCACCAACTCTGGAAAAACCGAGCAGGAAAGGCTCCCGGCCCTGACCAGCAAGACAGTTTGACACAGCGGGAAGAGTCCAAGACTAATATGGGGGTCAAAGTCCCCATTCAGGGCGGTGGGGACAGAACCCACTAACACTAACCCCACACAGACAGACGGCCCTGCCTTCCTTCGCCCTCCCCACCTTCACTTCTCCAGCCAGAACAGAAAGAAAGTTGCTAATTGCGTGTGGGTAAGAGGAAATCCTAACAATTTAAGGTGGAGACTGGGCTCTAGGCAAACACCTACTCCAGTAGGGTCCGCAGGAAGGCTCGGCAGTCTGGTTTACCTCCCAGGTGCTCACCTGTGGGAAGTCAGCCAGCAGGCCGAAGAGCAAGGTGGGTGCGAGGCTGGGGACCCAGGAGCACGACATCCTGGCGTGGGGGCCGCGGAGCTTCCGTCTGGAAGGGAGAAGGGGAGTGTCAGGGCGCGACCTCTCTAACTTCCCTAGACCTGTGGGGCCAGGGCTTGCGACGGAGGCGGAGTTAGTGCACCTGGGTTGGGCCAGAAAGAGGAGGGGAGAACTGGTCTTGCTTGAGTTTGAAGAATTGGGAAGTAGTAGAGATTGATTTAAAAAAAAATTCACAGAACCGGGTGTGGTGGCACACGCCTTTAATCCCAGCACTCGGGAAGCAGAGGCAGGTCTCTGTGAGATAGAGACCATCCTGTTCCTCACAGTGAGTTCCAGGCCAGCTGTGGCTACTGGGAGACCCCGTCTCAAAAAGCAATAAATAAAATAAACACTAATAAATGAATAAAAAATAAAATAAAGTCATCAACAGCCATGTGTAGTGACACCCATCTTTAATCCCAGCAAGGCAGAGGCAGGTGAGACCCTGTCTCAATAAAAACATAAAAATAAAATAAAATACCGCAACCTGAGGCACATCGCAAACCGAAGCCCACGCCTTTAATCCCAGCAGAGGCAGGTAGACATGTCTGTAAGACTGAGGCCAGCGGGGTCTAGGTAGTGAGTTCCAGGCCAGCTTAGCTACAGGGAGATCCTGTCTCAAAAATCGGAAGATTGGGCACTATAAGGCATTCAGCACTCAGAAAACAAAAGCAGAAGGATCGTCAGGCCTGGCAATAAAGCTCTGTTTTTCAAAAATCCCAAATAAAAAAAANTGCATGACCTGGGTACACTTTACACACATATGCAGGCAAAATACACTGATATACATAACACGAAAATAATAAATCTTAAAAAGAAGTGGAGGAGCTCTGCCATCAGCTCCAAGGTGCGGTGGTGACTCTGGCTGCTGTCCCTCCTCCCTCCCTTGTCCAGCAACAGCAGCTCCTCCTTCCTCGTCCCTGGAGCATGCGCCCTTAGCTCCCCTTGACCCCTCCCCCATCCTCTGGGGGACCAGATCTTATTCATTCATTGTGTACTTACTTACTCCTTCATTCATCCACCCCGCCTCTCATCATTCATTCCCAGGGGCGGAATGGCTAAACTTCTGCAAGGGATGAATTCTAGCTCGCTGGCAAACGTTCACCCAGCCAGGTCTTAGCTCACTGCTTCTCATCCAGTCTACACGGTGCCAGTCATGAGTCCCACAGAAGCTGGGCACATGGACTCCTCATGTTCTTCATATGTCTGCAGGTATCCAGGACTTTCTATGTCCATACTTATCTATTCCCCTGGGTCACATCACATGCTGTGCGCGCTGTAATCTCAGTCTCTCTCTAACAGAGCTGAAATGATGTATCAACTCTTCAGTGACCAAAATTTCACATGGTTCAATGGTCTTTTAGTTCTAGGGCTGAACTCCATGACCTTGTGCATATTAGGAACAGTGTATACCACTGGTAGTACAGCCTCAGCCTCATAAATGCCCATGCTCATTGTGCTGGATAGCTTTAAGTTGTCAACGTGACACACCTGGGTTGTAGGGGCCTCAAATTGGGGAATTAGCTCATGGATTGGCCTGTGGCCACTATGCTGGAGTATAGTGTCCCTGATTGTTGAGCGTGTACAGTATGAGCATGGGCAGGCTGGGCATGGCCATGGGAGCAAAGCCAGTAATAGCACCTTCCTCCATGGCCTGTGCTTCGCTACCTGCCTCCAGGTTTCCTGCCCCGAATTCCTGCTTTGGGCTCCCTAATGTGATGAACTGTGGGACCCGGGAGATGTAAGTTAAATAAAAAATCAAATTTCTCTTTTTTTCTTTTTTTTTGGTCAGAGTGTTTTGTCAAGCAGTAAGGAAGACAAACGAGGACAAAGAAATTGTACCAGCCGAATGGGGTTAGTGCTGTGATCAGACTTGACTTGGTGTTTGGTGCAGAAGGAATATGTGTGGGGGCGTTTGGAACTTTGGGCCGGGAAGATCACTGAATGCTAAAGATCATAGGCTGTGGAGCTTGGCGAGTGTTATGCTGAGGGGTGTAGATGATGGAGTGGCTCTGGCTTGTGAAGTTTCTAGTTTCAAAGGGGAGACAGCGATCATCAGGACTGTGTAATCTGTGGGTTTTCTGTGCCAGCTGGGGCTCGAAGAATCAGCTATAAGTAACAAGAGAACCCAGAACCTGACAGGGACATCTTTGTTGTACTGGGACAACTGAGATCTATGGTTGTAGCTGTGGGCTGGAAAATCAGCCTGTAGTACAAGAGACCGCATCATTGTGTGTGAAATCTCTGGGAATGAATTTCTTCGGGTCAGCACACAGAAGACTATTTCCAAGAAGGGGCCCTGAGCCTCCATCTCAACCAGAAGCAGGACTTGGTGTGTGTAAGAGTCTCCTATATGGTTCTGGTGTTGGTGTTGAAATTGTGAGGGGTCACAGAGAGCAAGCCGAGGCTTGGCACTGAGAGTCAGGAAAGGACCATTGTGTGGAATGCACCTCGGTTGCAGTGAAGACCCCCGGATTGCAGGGATCATGCGATGAGAATCTGAGCGCTTTGCTCCAAAGAGTCGACAATGAGAGGCCAATTTGGGAGAGGTGCTGCCGCCTCATTGTTTCAGGGCGGACCCAGGGCGTTTGGAGATGCCGGGACCGTGGGATGCTTGACCACACAATGGAGCAGTGGCAGGTGTGGAATGGAAGTCGCCTGGGCCTGCGAGATGTTAGCTGTGTGTGCCACGGCACGGCACGAAGTCAGAGACGGGGGGGAGGAGCTGCCAAAAACCCTTTGGGCCCAGAAATTGTGAGATCCGGTAGTCCCAGTGGTCTCCGCATTGAGCTACTTGCTGGATCTTATGTTTTGTTTTGAATGTGCCTGATTTCTTCTCGTTGAAATAAGACAGTACTTGTTTTGGATTTTACAGCACAGCGCCCAGTTTTAAGAGACTTTTAACAGACGGTGAACATATTTTATATTTTTTATAAAGACAGTTGCTCCATTTTTCTGATAAGGACATTTGTGCAGTGCTTTGTTTGTACTGTTAATGTTTTTGATAATTAACATCCCTATTTGGGCCTAGAGAACGGAAAAGGGGGTCAACTTTTATTGTGATATTTGTCACGGACAGGAGCAACATTGACTACCTGATAGCTAGTTGCTCAACTAGATCACAAAGGTTTTGGACCAAACTCCAAGTGGGATGGACTCCAATGAGATTTGCTATTTGGACTTGTGGGTAGTGTGTTTTGTGAGTGGCGGTTTTTTTTTATGCATTGTTCTTTGGGCAGATCCGGAGAACGTGAACATCTTCAAGTGTTGGCACTTGCTTAAGGCTATGCCCAGGTTCTTCTTGAAAGGTTCACTGTTGTTGTGTTAATGTAAACTACGGTAGACTGTTTATATGAGTGTATATTCAGTTGCAAGAGATGTGGTGATAGCGTGGCACTGATACCTTGGTGAGGGCTCATTGTGGATGCACATTTGGCTTGGCCACACTTGATATTTCATTCGAGCATGACTTTAGAGGAGGCTGCTCCGGCACCGGAACATGAGGCCTTGTCAGCCCTGCTCATGTGCTGCCCTGAGTCCTCGGCTCAGGATGACTGTGATCTGTCACAAAAAAAGCTCCAGAGTGTCGAGGTGCAAGAATGGAAGACAAACTAGGACAGCTAACATATGAACAAATCCCAGTAAACAAATCTCTGCAGTTTATGAAAGCAAGCTTGCCCATTGAAAAAAGCACAAATGCTGCAAAAGTATACAAAGTGAAAAGCTCTCCTCACAATTACTCACCTCACTTCTGCTCCCTGGTGCCAACAGCTCTGCTGTACTGTTCATAACCTTCTAGAACTGTGGGGGGGGGGGACTGGGGATTGAACTCAGGGCCTTGCATTATGCTAGGATAAGTCTCTCACCACTGACATACATCCCTGGCCCCCTCTTCCCGTTTCCTCCTTGTTTAAAAACATTTTTAAGTTTTGGGCCAGGTAAGTGGATGGAACACATCCTTCATCATGCAACTTGGGAAGCAGAGATCAAGCCTGCTCTACATAGTGAGTTTCCAGGCCAGTCTGGGGGCTCTTTATAGGAGACCTAATCTTAAAAAGAGAGGAAAACCAAAAAATATATTAACAAAATTTTTTGAGAATAAAGCCCAGGCATTGGAGGCACACAGCTTTAATCCCAGAACTTGGAGGCAGGCAGGTAAAGGGGCAGGGTAGAGCTCTGTGAGACATCAAAGCCCAGCCTGATCTAACCACAGTGGTGTTCCAGGCAGATGGGGCATATATGGAGACCTGGCTCAAAGGACACACACACACAAAAAAAAATTTATTTTTTTTTTTCTTTTTAAGACATCGGTTCCTTGCTTTTGTGCTCAGGCTGGCCCTTAAATGTGGCCTACTAGGTTGAGTCAGATCTGACAAATCCTTTTCCTTCTCCTTGAGGACCCTTGGGCAGCTGGCATTATAGGAATCTCACCATAAACTTCTTCTAGATCTAGAAAGGAGAAAAAACAACACATTTGACCCTTTTAACTATGTGAATGGAGTTTATGTTTTAAAAATTTAAACTGAAAGTTGCTCTGAACCTGCCTTTTCTTGCAACACTCAGTGATGGGCCCTGTGCTGGCCAGCACCACAGATCTGCTTATCCTTCCTAAGAAACGCATGGCGTTCACTGTGGGTACACCAGGCTCACAGAACAGGCTCCCATACACAGGTCAATGGACGTGGACTCCACCCCCCGATGCAGCAGGAGACAGGCACCCCCATGAGGTTTATCGGATGGCCCTTCTCAGGCTCATCCCAAGAAGAGGGGTTGCTGGGTCCCAGGTACCTGTCACACTCCTGGATACCCAAGCCAGGCTGGTGTGCCACACACATACTAGTGGCTTTATAAACATCAGTGGCATGAATGGACAGTACACATCACTATTCTTGAAAAGGTAACATCCTTCCACTCCCACCAACAGGGGAGCAGGGAGGGCACAGAATTCGTGTTCATTTCAGCCACTGGGTCCCTGCCAACCCTGAGCTTCCAGGAAAGCCGCTCTCTTTTAGGCCATGCTGCTGTTGCTGCTGGAGAAATTAAAAGCCCTATGCAACCTTCAGTGACAGGCAGGCAAAACACAGGCTGAAGCTGACGTCTTCCTGCAGGTCTCTGAAACCCGCCATCAGCCTGGGCCTGGAACCCAGCTCCAAGCTCTGCTGCAGGCCCTGTGGGGACTGAGCCCTGTTAAGCCTCTTCCCTGCCACAGGGCTAAATCTTCTTCCCCTTTGGGGTTCACTGCTCCTTGTGGGTGGGCCTGAGCTGCAGTGTTTCGGACCCAGGCTAGGCCGGAAGACCAGGGTGGAGTCTACCATCCTTCTCTGTCCCAGGGATTCTGAGGGAATGACTCTGGAATTAAGCACTCTGTAGGCCCCACTGTGCGTGCTCAGCCACAACCCTCCTCCTCTGACCTCATCCCCACCCTCTCCTAGGAGACGGGCCCAGGCCCCTTCAACCTTAACAGTCATCCGTTGACTAAGCTCGGGTGCTGACCTAGAAAAATAGCAACAGAGCCGGGGAGCTCCGGTCCATTTCTTGGGTGCCACAGATCTGTGAGAACTGAAGGTCAAAGCTTCCATACCTTGAATGTGTAGTTTTTCCAGGCTGGCGATCTGTGCACCCAGTTATCACTGGTGGGAGATTGCCAGTGTCCCCTTAACCCTTGAACTCATCTCCACCTCTTTCCAGACAGAGGCAACTGGGCCAGCCAGCGAAACATTAGTGAGTACATGTGTTGTGCGCTGCTGTGGAGGTACGATGGGGTCTTCACTGTCCAGGGCATGGGAACATGGCTAGAGCCCATGGAGTTCCATCTCCTACAGGTACAGAAGTGATTCTGTGCATCTTGGAGCGAGCTGCCAGTCCAGACTTGTGTTCCTCCAGCATGGGGCTCTCTGCATCCCACTGCAGGTACCCCAACTCTTGAAATTTTTCTCCTGAATAACCTTTCACTTGAGTTGGGACAGAGTCCATGGATCCAGCCTAGTCCTCATGACAAGAGGCAGCTGGGAATGGATACGGGTAGAAAAAGCAATAAGTTAAATCCAAGAAGAACCAGAGACATGGTGGGATGGGTGGGGTTAATCCAGGAGTCCCTGAAGTCCTAGGCTTGATCCAGGAAGCATTGCGGTGAGGTAACTCAGAAGGCCGGGTTATCAATGCCTCTTGGCTCACCAGTACAGTCCTCAGGCCTGAGGCTGTAGGGAGGGGGTGGTTCTGTGGGAGTGGACTTCAGAATGACCTGCAGAGGAAAGAGGACACCTGATTTGCTTAGGCCTGGCCAAGGACAGGTAGTCAGGTGTCAGAGCCCGTCCCTGCTCCTGCTGCTTTAACAGTCTGGACAACAGAGGGCACAGCCTGCTCCAGAGCAAGTCAGTGGCTGGGACAGAAACACCCACCTCGCTGTAGGGCGGTGGGAGGTCTGAGGAGGTGCTCCAGACCCCCTCTGGTGCATCGGTGGAGGATGGATCCGGGGGTCTCTGATGTTCCATCACAGGGTCCTGCCCTGGTTTTCTGCACTTGTGACAGAAGCGCTTCACCAGGCCGCAGATGCACAAGAGGGGTACCATGACCAGAAAGATGATGACAAAGATCCTGCGGAGGGGGTGACGTCCCCGAGTGCCTGGACTACTCTCCCCCCTCACCCACCCGCATCCTGTCCCGGGTGGACCCAGCCAGCCCTCTGTGGATATGGCGAGGAGCTGTTCCCAAGCTCACCTTATAGGGTCATTCCTGGAGTTCCCTAAATTTTTCTCTATGCAGCATCTGTTGTCACAGCATCCAATGGAGCAGTTTCTGGTCAGGGCAGACAGGGACAGGGAGACACTGCTGACTCAATGTGTCAAGCTGATGAGTCCTGGCTTCCCAAGACACCCATCCCCTCAGGATGTTGGCCACCTTTAGCAGGTGTGGGGGACAGAACCACTCTGAGTTCATTGGAGGGACTGGGGCCAGGACTTGGGAATCCAAGTTCCAGGCTCATCTTTCGACTGGTCTTATATACTTGCTTCTTACTCAGCCTCCCTTTCTCCATCTGTAAAATGGGCAGAGCAAGCATGCTTCTGACCTCACAGGGCAGGCATGGGGTTAGAGGGTGACATTGTCATTTGACTCCAAAGCGGTATTGGAAAGAGGCAGTGCAGAGTGTCCTGGTGCTAAGTCTAGGATGAGCCTGTCCTGGATGACATCTTCAGAGGGAGCCAGAGGCAGATGTGGATATGGACACACACTATATACTCGCCACCCTCCCAGAGGGCCTTTGGTAAGAAGCCTGGGGATTACCAGCTATAAGCCTGCCCCTAGCATCCAGCTCCCAAGGTTGGATGGTTAGGGAGGTGGTGTGGTTCTGATTAGAGAGGATGGGTGAGATGACTGTCCCCTCATCCAGGAAGATAGGGCACAATGTCTGCAGACACCCCTCCCCTCTACCCTGACTGTCAATCACAGCCAAAGTCCCATACTTACAAGCTGTCACAGGTAGATGCAGCCTGTAGAAGAAAAAGACAGGTCAAAGCTCAAAAACTGGGCCTGGGGTTGGGGCTTAGTTGGTGGAGTGCTTGGCTAGCATGTAGAGGCCCTGGGCTCAATCTCCAGTACAGCACAAACCAGGCATGCTGGTGCATGCCTATAATCCCAGCACTCAAGAGATGAAGGACATGAGGGTCAGAAGTTCAGGGCATATGGCAAGTCTGGGATACTCGAGACCCTGTCTCTATAAAAGAACTGGGGGGAATGGGGCTGGAGAGATGAGAGATGATGGCCTAGTGGAGCGCCGACTGCGTCCTGCAGAGGACCCAGGTTCGATCCCCAGCACCCACACAGAAACGGTGATAAACCGTTTTTAACTCCAGTTCCGGGGATTCCGATGCCCTCTTCTGACCTCCAAGGCATTGCACGACACGGGTGCACAAAAAAAAAAAAAAACCTGTATGCACATAACAACAACAACAATTAAAAAAAAAAAAAAAAACTGAGGGAAAGTCTCCACCAAGATGCTGACCCAGGCCTCTCAGTCTTAGACTCAGCCTCTCTTTCCTTCCAGCTACCATGTCCAGGGTCAGGGTCAGTGACTGGAGCAGCCTCTGGCCAGCCAGCTTTCCTTCCTCTTCATTTATTTCTCCTGCACATGGAAGCTCACCATTCCTGACCACTGGTCTAATTCTGTGCCTAGTATTTGTCATTAGAGTGAGCAGCTTTCCCCTTCCCTGCCAGAGCGACTCAGGGCCCAGCACAAGTCTCTTGCTATCATACCAATCTGATCACTATTAAACAATCTTGTATGAAGCCAGCCCCCTTTAGCAGATCCATGGCTACAAAACCCCAGCAAGCAACCTGAGCTTCCCCTGCTCCCCCTGTGTATCCCTAGAAAAGAGTTCCCCAAACATACCTGCCCTTTCCCTCTTACCCACGCTTCCTCATCCTCGGGTCCTTGCTGGGAATCCCCTTCTTGTCTCCCTCTTCAGTACTAGCTCTTCAGGGGACCCAGGGCAGCCAGATAGAATTCCATCCTTTTAATAGCAACACTACGTCTAAGCCTTAATTAGGACTCTCTTCTCCCACATGTTCCAAAGCACTCCCCTCTCTGACTATGTCATTTAAAATCACAGCCACTCTCCTGGTGTTTCTTAACTTCTTTCCATAACTCTTTTTTAAACATTATTTTTATTTTTTATAAGTTTTTTTCTTATTATTTATTTTTTTTTTTTCATTTCTTTTTGAGACAGGGCCAAGAACTCACCTCTTAGTCCAGGCTGACCTTGAACTCACAAAATCCGCCTGCCTCTGCCTCCCGAGTGCTAGGATTAAAGGCTGCACCACCACGCCTGGCTCAAAGACCGTGTCTCCGTTCACCATGTGGGTGCTGGAATCGAACCCAGGTCCTCTGCAAGAGCAGTTGGCACTCTTAACCACTGAGCCATCTCTCCAGCCCTAAACATTATTTTTAAATTTTTAATGTATTTTTAATTTTTATTTATTTATTTTTATGTGTATGAGTTGTACTGTCTGTATGCAGGTTGTGTACACCATGTCGTGCAATGCCGTGGAGGTCAGAAGAAGGCGTCTGGATTCCCCTGGAACTGGAGATTAAAGATGGTCTTAGCTGCCATGTGGGTGCTGGGATTGAACCTGGGTCTTCTGCAAGAGCGAGTCGGCTTGGTGCTCCTTAACTATCTAGGCCATCTCTCAGCCCCAATTTTTTTTTATTTTTATGTTTATGTATGTGTATGTCTGAGTATGTTCACATGAATGCAGGTGCCCAAAGACCGGTGCTATCAGATCCCCCCCTGGAGCTGGAGTTACAGGTAGCTGTGAGCTGCCCAACATGGATGTGGGAGCCAAACTCAGATCCTGTGGAAGACCAGTGAGCACTCTTAAGCCCTGAGCCACCTCTCCACTGCTATTATGGATATCTAAGCTACAGTATATTTTACTTTATCTTGTCAATCAGAATGTGAACTCCCTATGGATGGGGTTTTTCTATTTCTTGACCTAACAGTCAAGGTTATCTGCAGAATGAATGAATGAGGGTACAATGGTTTCATTTCATCTTGGTTGTCCCCAGAGTATGGAGAGAGACAGATGTGGGGACACAGGCAATGGTGTGGGGGTTATCATCAGTCACCCCATCCAGGGAGACCCTGTCTCAAAAATCAGAAAACATAAAAACCAAACCAAAACAAAGAATAAAAAGCCAGCTTTGGCAAGACCTTTACTAACGATAATTAAAACAGCATTTCATTTGCTGAGCACACCAGTAAAAACAAGAGTCACAGCTGAAAGCTGGGGGGCAAGGGTGGCACACAGGATGGCAACAGGCACAGAGCTGAAAGCTGGGAGGGGGGTTGCACACAGGAGGAGAGGCAGGCAGTCTGTGAGTTCAAGGCCGCCTGGTTTACATAGTGGGTTCCAGGCCAGCGGAGGCTATACAGGGAGACCCTTCTGTCTCACAAAAAGACACACACACGCACACACAGAAAAGTCACAGTGGGGTGGGGGTGGTTCCCTCTCTTCAGGCCCAGTCTTAGTCCCTTCTTCTTACCACTCTGCTCTTTTTTTTTTTTTTTCATCTTCTTGAGACAGAACTAGCCTCTGCTCTGCCTCTGCCTCTGCCTCTCTGCCCTGCTCTGCCTCTGCTCCCGAGTGCTGGGATTTAAGAACTAATGGTTAATTGACAGGTTTAATTAACTAGTTGCGATTCTTGTTTTTAGGACGAGGAGGATCCCTTCTTCCAGATTCCCCTGCCCATTTTAACCAGGGAGTGGTCTGGTTTGGGGCAGGTTAGAGCCTGAGGTTTAGGAAATATCAGGTAAAGGTGGGCTTATTCTCACTGATCGTGGGCATTGACAGTGCCTATACTTGGGGCTGCTGGGAGGACGCAGGGCTGACACAGACTAACAGTGCCACGCTTTCCTGAGCCTGAGTCCAGGGATGGTCTTCTGCAGAGGGCTGCAAGTCCGTACAGTAACTGTTCTAGGGAACAGGCTCTGGACTTTTCCCCAGATTTTTAACCGGAGTAACTTTAAAAGCTGAGAAGCTTGGAGGTTGGCCCTAGTGGTTAAGCTCTTGTAGAGGGACCCAGGTTGTTCCCCAGCACCCACATGGCGGTGAGAACTGTCTTTAACTCCAGTTCCAGGGGAATCTGACACCCTCTTCTGACCTCGGAGTGCAGTGCACGACACGGGTGCACAACCTCATGCAGACAGTACATTCATACACATACAAAAATAAATAAATAAATAAATAAATAAATAAATCATAAATAAAAATAAAAAGCTGGGTTCTGCCCTGGGGGGCCATGGTGGCACACACCCTTAATCCTAGCACTCAGATAGCAGAGGCAGGCAGAGGCAGACAGATCGTCGGTCTGAGACCAGCCTAGTTACATTGCAAGTTCCAGGCAGCCAGGACTACACAGTGAGACCATCTAAAATTAACCCAGGGCACTTGAAGAGTCTGGATAAGAGGAATAGAAGCTTGAGGCAGGGCTCAAACTGCCTGCCTAAAGGAATCACCCATGTCAGAGGCCACTCAGCTGGGTAGGCTGTGTGGACAAGCTGGAACTCTACCCCAGAATAGTGAGTCACTACTCCAAAGAGAGGTTAGGGAGCCTCCTCTCCCCGAAGACATGGCAGAGAAAGTCCCAGAGAGGGCTGATACGTCCCCAAGGTCACCAACTCTGGAAAAACCGAGCAGGAAAGGCTCCCGGCCCTGACCAGCAAGACAGTTTGACACAGCGGGAAGAGTCCAAGACTAATATGGGGGTCAAAGTCCCCATTCAGGGCGGTGGGGACAGAACCCACTAACACTAACCCCACACAGACAGACGGCCCTGCCTTCCTTCGCCCTCCCCACCTTCACTTCTCCAGCCAGAACAGAAAGAAAGTTGCTAATTGCGTGTGGGTAAGAGGAAATCCTAACAATTTAAGGTGGAGACTGGGCTCTAGGCAAACACCTACTCCAGTAGGGTCCGCAGGAAGGCTCGGCAGTCTGGTTTACCTCCCAGGTGCTCACCTGTGGGAAGTCAGCCAGCAGGCCGAAGAGCAAGGTGGGTGCGAGGCTGGGGACCCAGGAGCACGACATCCTGGCGTGGGGGCCGCGGAGCTTCCGTCTGGAAGGGAGAAGGGGAGTGTCAGGGCGCGACCTCTCTAACTTCCCTAGACCTGTGGGGCCAGGGCTTGCGACGGAGGCGGAGTTAGTGCACCTGGGTTGGGCCAGAAAGAGGAGGGGAGAACTGGTCTTGCTTGAGTTTTGAAGATGGGAAGTAGTAGAGATTGATTTAAAAAAAAATTCACAGAACCGGGTGTGGTGGCACACGCCTTTAATCCCAGCACTCGGGAAAGCAGAGGCAGGTCTCTGTGAGATAGAGACCATCCTGTTCCTCACATGAGTTCCAAGGGGCCAGCTGTGGCTACTGGGAGCCCCGTCTCAAAAGCAATAAATAAAATAAACACTTAAAATGAATAAAAAATAAAATAAAGTCATCAACAGCCATGTGTAGTGACACCCATCTTTAATCCCAGCAAGGCAGAGCAGGTGAGACCCTGTTCTCAATAAAAACATAAAAAATAAAATAAAATACCGCAACCTGAGGCACATCGCAAACCGAAGCCCACGCCTTTAATCCCAGCAGAGGCGGTAGACATGTTCTGTAAGACTGAGGCCAGCGGGGTCTAGGTAGTGAGTTCCATGCCAGCTTAGCTACAGGAGGATTCCTGTCTCAAAAATCGGAAGAATTGGGCACTATGAGGCATTCAGCACTCAGAGAAACAAAAGCAGAAGGATTCAGGCCTGGCAATAAAGCTCTGTTTTTCAAAAAATCCCAAATAAAAAAAGGGGGGGTGTCCTGCAGTGGTTCAGTTTTTTTTTTTTTTTTTTTTTTGTCTTTTGCGACAGGGTCTCCCTAGTAGCCCAGCTGTCCTGGAATTCACTCTGTAGACCAGTCTGGCCTGAACTCACAAGATCCGCCTGGGTTAAGATTTTTTTTTTTTTTTTTAATTTTTTATTATTTATTTATTTATTTTTGTATGTGTATGAATGTACTGTCTGCATGCAGGTCTGTGCACCCGTGTCGTGCAATGCCGCGGAGGTCAGAAGAGGGTCTCGGATTCCCCTGGAACTGGAGTTCTCCTGGAATTGGAGTTACAGACGGTGGGTGCTGGGGATCGAACCCGGGTCCTCTGCAAGAGCGTCGGTGCTCTTAACCGCTAGGCTATCTCTCCAGCCCCTGGGTTAAGATTCTTATTGCTAAGCCTGAAGACCCGAGTTCGAGCTTCGGGACCCACCTAATTGGAAAGCGAACACCAACTCTCGAAAGTTAACTCCTTTTGTTGGACCAAATTGTTGGTCCATTTCCTTTCCGACTAAAGAGGAAATAGAGGCTAAAGACTTGTCCCCAGCCCGGACGCTATGGTTCGGGGGGCTGCGCAGGCGGGGTGGGATTCTTGGAAGGACCGGGCGGAAAGGGAGCGTCTCCAGCGGATCCCACGTGGGGCCATC
Organism: Rhizomys pruinosus; assembly: GCA_009823505.1. NCBI lineage: Eukaryota > Metazoa > Chordata > Mammalia > Rodentia > Spalacidae > Rhizomys > Rhizomys pruinosus. Next base: position 54,757 of record VZQC01009469.1, on the reverse strand, counting down.
GGGACCCGCCGATCTGGCCACCAGGTGGCAGCATCGCACAGCGCCCGCTCGGGCCCCAAGGCATGCCCTGGAGGCCTCCCCAAAAGCCACCTCCCTGGAGGCAGGTGGAAGGTGACAGTCACGCGAGGAAGATGAGAGGTGTGGCGGCTCGGCCTGCCGGGAGGAGAGAAGATGGGTCTTGGTGATGGCCGAGGCGCTGCCCCTAGCGAGGAACTTAGGAAGGTCGCTCTGGGAGGCTCGCGTTGGCTCTCCTGCTGCGGGCCCTCTCTGGCTGCCTCTAAGAGCAACTCCCTTCCCTGACTTCTGTTCCCCCTCCTGTGCCTCTCATTTCTTTCTTTTTCTGTCATTCCGAGTGACTCCCTCCAAGTATAGCCCCCGCCCCCGCTTCAGATTTTGTGCATCTTCAAAGCCACCCATTTGTGTCCTGTTTTCCCGCCTGTTTGTCCTCTTTGTCACCCTCTGTAGGGCAGTGGAGGAAGGAGCCTGTTTTGTTTCTGTCCTAGCCTACATTTCCATAACTGCTTTACACACACACACACACACACACACACACACACACACACACACTTCTATTGCTCAGAGACTCTTCTCCCTCTCTCGCCCCCACGGAATGGTTCCCTGGTTCCCCTCCCACTTTCTGCCTCTGTTTCTCATTATTCTTTGTCATTTTGTAGCCCTTAAGAACAGAATATTCTAGTACCTAGCCAAGTGCAATTGGGTTCTGGCCTCAGAGAACCCCCTCTCTGTTTGCAATCTCTGATGACTGAGTCTGGTGAAGGGAATAGGGGTGGGGGGATTCTCCTCTTGGCAACTTCCTGCATTTCTCCCAACACCACTTACACTTCTGCCTCTTCAGTGAAATTACTGCTAACTTAGGCCTGAGACTCTCCCACCCCTGCCCAGGCTCCAGGTCCCAGCATCCTTTCCCTGAGTTATATACTTAAATACATACCCCTTCATTTCCTGCTGCCTGCTACCCTGCCCAGGTTGAGAAGGACATGGGGGGGGGGCTGGGTTTTGAGGACTGGAAAGCTGAAGGGACATGGCTGGTATATGTGGCCCCAGGAGGGACAGGATGAAGCTGACGTCACTTCCATCTGGGTCTCTGGCATCCACCTATTCCAGATCTATTGTTACCAGAAAAATAAGACACCACATTAAATTTGCATTTCCGGTACACAACGAATAATTTTCTTTTAATATGTCTCATGCTATATTACTTGTATTAACATTTCTTATGTGAAATTCAAAGTTACCTGGTGTTCTGTAAATCCGGCCCTGTTCACATTTATTTAAAAAAAAATTTTTTTTTATTTATTCTTGTATCTCTATAAATGTACTGTCTGCATGTGGGTCTGTGCACTCGTGTCGCGCAATGAGGTCAGAAGAGGGCGTCGGATTCCCCTGGAGCTGGACTTAAAGACGGTTCTCAGCCACCATGTGGATGCTGGGGATTGAACCCGGGTCCTCTGCAAAAGCAGTCAATGCTCTTAACCGCCAGGCCATCTCTCCAGCCCCCCTGTTCACATTTCTAAAATGTCACAGGAACAGCTATTGGAGAACAGCTACTCCACCCTCTGCTCCACATCTTGCCAAAGGAGAAAGTGCAGTCCCTAGTCTTGACTCACTAGGCAGAGTCCAAAAGTTCCCTGGAACCTGTCTCTGGCCCCCAGTTCTTTTCGTGACATCAAATTGCCATTTTATGGCCCTTCCTGTAGATAGGGAGGGAATGAGGAGACCGGAGGCAGGTGATTCTGGTATAGTGCAAAAACACCTGGCCCTTGCCGGCACCCGTCAAGACTCTGGGGGCCAGCGTTCCTGGGGGGGAGATTGGCCAGGGAGCTCAGTGGGAGAGCAGTCATTGTTCAGAGAAACAAGGGTCCTGTTCGAGAACAGGGTCTTCTGTCTCTGTCCCCCTTAGTGACCTGGCAGTGTGTGCATGCATGGGTATCTTCTGGCATGCAGGGTTCTGCCGGGGAAGGGGGGAGAGGGGAAAGGCCCTGAGACCTCCTGAAGGCCATGTGGCCCACTGGGTTCCACACCAAATTCCAGCTGGGGTTTCCCAAGAGCTGCCAAGTATCCATGCCTTCATATGCACGCTTCTCCAGGCCATTTGCTAAAGAACGAACTGATTGTCTTTCAGCCCTCCAAGGGCTGGAAGGGCCTGTAGGTCAGCTGGCCACTGGCCACCCACGCCTCTCAGAGAAAGCAGCTGGAGCCCAGAGGGTGGGAAGACTAAGTTGAATAGGACATAAAGACTGAGTCATGATCAAGACACAAAGGTCCTGGGACCCCACACACAGCTCAGGTGGCTGTACTTCAGCCTGGGAACCACTGCTGTCTTGGAGGAACACCCCTCTGGGGATGGGAGAGGAAGGCCTTGCCTGTACTGTCCCAGGTGACCCCAGAGGGGAAGAGCTAGGCTGAGATCTCATTCAACTAGCGTCTACCACTTCTCCACACTCTACTAACTACAGTACCTACAATAGCTAATAGCCCTGGGCTGTGATCTTTTCTATGGAGAACGAATACTTGGCTATAGCCAGGTTCTTCCTCTAGGGGCAGTATTGTGTCATTTTAGGACTGTGCAATTTATGGTATGCTGTGTGACCTTAAACAAGCCATGCTTGCTCCTGTGTCTCTCTAAATTCATTTGGGAAAGGCAAGGCAAGGAGTTAGAGAACAGCATGACATGGACTAGAGGACGACATGAGATATTCGGTGTCTGGCATACAACAAAGACAAATAAATACAAGCTGCGGGGCTGGAGAGATGGCCTAGCGGTTAAGGTTAAGAGCACCAACTGCTCTTGCAAAGGACCCAGGTTCGATCTCCAGCACCCACATGGCGACTGAGAACTGTCTTTAACTCCAGCTCCAGGGAAATCCGACGCCCTCTTCTGACCTCTGCAGCATTGCACGACACGGGTGCACAGACCTGCATGCTGACAGTACATTCATACACATGAAAAATAAAAAATAAAAAATAAAAAATAAAAAAAAAAAAAGAAATATTATGAAAAAAAAAGAAACACAAAAAAAAAAAGGAAAATATATCTCTCTCTCTCTCTCTGAAACAGGGTCTCCTTTTAGCCCCAGCTGTCCAGGAACTCACTATGTATATCAATCTGGCCTTGAACTCACAGAGATCCTCCTCCCTCTGCCTCCCAAGTGCTGGGTTTAATGGCCTATGCTACCTACAACCTGCACTTGTGTTCCTCTTAATAGTGCAAGAGACCAGCACTGCTCCCCTCTGCTGTCTAGCCTGTGCCTCAAGCCTCACCAAAGGCCAAGTCAGAGTGGGTAGGGCAGTGAACCCCTGGGAGGATGACTGGTACTGACCACTCTGGGATGTGGTAGGATATGGCCCTGGGACAGATCCCTGAGATTGCCACTCTTTCTGGCTTACTCCCCTCCCACACTCCCTCAGGGGACCTCAGACCCATGTCGCCATCTCTCCCCTCTGATGGAGAGCTCTCAGGGACGGGAGACTGTCACAGTTGTCATCTCTCTTCATCATCACTGTCATTGCCAACATGAGAGGCAGGGCAGCCTGGCTCACCAGGGCTGTCATAGCCATCGTATAAGGGCTTTTTCCTGGTGCGCTGATGGAGCGCATCACTCTGTTGCTCCTTAACCTTCAGAGGATTCCACTGCCACTTGGAATAAATCTTGGGGAGACTTTCAGGGTCCTACATAAGGAGGACCGTCTCCCATCCAGTGTGCTGCCCCTGCCCTCCCTCCATGTTCTCGAGCCCGTCACCCCACTCTCTGCTGTTCTCCGCTGGTCTTAGTCTGGGCCGTCTTTCCCACCTGGATGTTCCCTTTGCTCACACTCTTCTTTGAAGCTTAACGCATCCTTCTGCCCCCTCCAGAAAGCCTTCTCTTTTTTTTAATTTTTATTTATTTATTTTCTATGCGTATGAATGTATTGTCCGCATGTAGGTCTGTGCACCCGTGTCGTGCAATGCCGCGGAGGTCAGAAGAGGGTGTCGGATTCCCCTGGAACTGGAGTTGTCCTGGAATTGGAGTTACAGACAGTTCTCAGCTGCCATGTGGGTGCTGGGGATCGAACCTGGGTCCTCTGCAAGAGCAGTTGGTGCTCTTAACCGCTACGCTATCTCTCCAGCCCCAAGAGAAAGCCTTCTTGGATTTGGAACTTCCTGAAAGAATGGTTGTCCAGCCCTACTCTCCCTTGAAGATGTGTGGACACATCCTCATGCTTCTCCCAGGCTGCAGGGGGTCAACCAGCACTGATACAGCCATCATCTCCTATGGTGCTCTGTTCCAAGTAAACAGTAGCTGTGTTGTCAGACAATAAGGCTAGTTGTGGGCCTCCAGGTTTAGCGGCCAGATTTCTCCAAGGAGAAAGGATTCATTTCCAAAGCCTTGGATGAAGGGCCCTGGGCTGTGGAGTCCAGACTGACCCTACTCGTCGTGTGTTTGGGGGAATTTACTTATTTAAATTTTATTTATTTTGTATGTGTATGAATGTACTGTCTGCATGTAGGTCTGTGCACCTGTGTAGCGCAATGCCTCGGAGGTCAGAGGAGGGTGTTGGATTCCCCTGGAACTGGAGTTAAAGATGGTTCTCAGCTGCCACGTGGGTGCTGGGGATCGAACCCAGTCCTCTGCAAGAGCAGTCGGCGCTCTTAACCACTAGGCCATCTCTCCAGCCCCCTGGAGGGGGGGATTTACTTCTACTGCATCTTAGACCCAACAGTTAGCTGAAGCTTGTGCACCTGTCTCCCAACAATACAGCACCCAGAGGTGCTACAGAAACTGCTGACTTCCCACCCACCTTCCAGGAGGGGCAGAGAGCCTCAGAGTGCTGCCAGCAATACCAAGGTCTTAGTCTCCTTCCAAGTGGTCCTTCAGTTATGGAAGCCCACCACTCCCTCCCCAGGTGTTGGGGATGGGGATGGGTTAAGTGGCTTCTGGAGTTGACCCCAAGTCAGAGCCACCAGCCAACCTGTGGGCTCAGAGGCTGGAGGAAGGGCGAACCACTGACAATTAACGCTGCTGGGAGCTTATTATCCTAAAGAGTGGGTTGGAGGGTCCCGACTAATGCTCACCTTCTCCAAGGCTTAACAGAGACAAAAACGACATTTGGGAACTATTATTCTTCCAAAGTGCAGGTTTCCGGGGCTCAGGGCTGGGGCAGAGAGGGAAATACCTCAAGGAAGTGGGAGTGTTGACAGGGGTGGCAGAAGAGGGGAAGGTTGAACTATGAACTTTGGCTGTCTGGAGTGGCAGATGAGACAAAGCCACAGCCACCAAGATGCAGACTCCAGAGGATGAGTTAGAGCTTGGTGGAAGACGCGGAGCACACCCAGTCTCCTGGGTCTGGGGCTCCCCGCCTTTCTCTGTCCCCTCTTCAGTCTGCAGCCCTGCCCCACCCCACCAGTCACTGTTTATGCCTTGAGTGGCCAGAAGGAGGGAGAGAATCTATAATTCCCAGCTCCCTTAATTTCCTGATCTTATTTTTTGTATTTATTTATTTTTTGTCTTTTCAAGACAGGGTCTCCCTGTAGCCCCAGCTGTCCTGGAACTCACTCTGTAGACCAGGCTGGCCTTGAACTCACAAAGATCCACCTGCCTCTGCCTCCCGCATGCTAGGATTAAAGGCGTGTGCCACCCCGCCCGGCTATTTATTTTTTTTAAGACAGGGTCTCCCTGTAGTTCCAGCTGTCCTGGAACCCACTATGTAGACCAGGCTGGCTTTGAACTCACAGAGATCCGCCTGCCTCTGCCTCCCCAGTGCTGAGATTAAAGGCGTGTGCCACAGCGCTGGGCCCCAGATCTATTCTTATTCACCCCTTGAAAAAGATTTCTACTGTACCCTGTTTGTGAGTGGCTCTGTCTTAGGTCACAATGTGACAAGGCCTTGAGGTTACATTTACAGGAATCTTTCCAGCCTAAAGAATCTGAGGACTAGCCCGGGTGGTGGCACACGCCTTTAATCCTAGCACTTGGGAGGCAGAGACAGGCGGATCTTTGTGAGTTCAAGGCCAGCCTGGTCTACAAAGTGAGTTCCAGGA